>JAWPHD010021696.1:0-27454 GCA_037043455.1 Cyrtodaria siliqua
TGAGAATTTTACAAGCGTGAACTTAATTATTTATTCAGAAATAGATTTTGTATACAATGGAAATCAAATATTGATTGCCACTTTTTCGTCAAATGTTTATGGTCATGTTTCTTTTTGCAGTAATGCACGGCAAAGTATGTAATTCTAATATGGTCATGTTTAATAAAAGCCTTTCCGTTTGCAATAGTAGAGAAATACAGTTTTTTTTCTAAATGGAATCTAAATATTAGTATATAAATCTAGCAGTGTTAATTTACATTCAAATGAGTAATTTCATGTTAAAAAATTGTGTATTTTTTGTGGGCTTCCTTTTTTGAAGTTGCGAATGCCTCCTCCCCCATCCACCCAAAAAAACACACCCACCCCATCACCCATAGAAACACACAAAGCACACACGCACATTGTTTTGAATATAGGCACCCCCATCCAAAATCCTGATCGTCTGACTGAATTTTCATCATAAAACAGATTTCCTTGACTCAAAGTAAAAGTCGCTCAAAGGCATTCATTTTCATACACACCGACATCTGTCTTGGCACCGATAAGTCCAGACTCTATTGTGCCCATCGCGTCAGGTATACCTTGACGTGTTCGTTGGCGGACGGACTATAAACCTTAGAATTACACACACACACAGTCTTGGCACCGATAACAGCATGACAAAGATGCACATGGGGTTGATACGGGTATCTCCTTTTTGTCCATGACCTTTGTAATCAATGTAGATAAGACACATTTACGTGCACAGTCTTTATTGTTGTCAAAGTCAAAAAACTGGACAAAAGAAGAGCTGTAGTTGCCAACTAGAATCATGAAATTAGACACTGGAATTATAATATCCGCGGATATATCGGTGACAAATGTCTACGAGGATGTGCCATTGTGGACACTCTACTGCAGGGTTCTGGAAATATTTTGAAAATCCACTTGCCCAGGGCAAGTGGATTTTCAAAAGTCACTTGCCCTGCCCATAATGTCACTTGCCCCACATTTAAGAACACATAATTTCCCCAAAAATTGGCGCTGTACCATTATTCGTGTTAAACGGGACGGACCGCCGCATAATTTGGACAATTATACTTAGTTAGAAAAGAAAGGGAGAATGTATTTTATGAATTAGTTAATACATTGTATTTATTCATATAAAAAAATCAAATGGTTGCATTTTCTTCTTTTGTGTCTATTACATCTTTGTGTTACTTAAATCATAAAATGATGAGACAGTATACAACCTCATTTTATTCCGCCCTCCCACCCCACCAATCACCACACACACAACCCCATCATTTTTGATGACCTTCCCAAAAAAATGCTTGGCAGCTAGTGTATGGAACTTGTAATGTCACAGTGTGTACAATTAACCAGTTGACAGAGAAAAAAAAGAAGCTATTGTATTCATTTAAATGTGCGACAAGCAAAAAAACAAGACAAAAACGTTATTAAAAATATTCACTTGGCCCCAAATTTCTGCAACCATGGTAACGTTCCTACGGCTTTTTAATTTCACTAAAGGAATTAGATGAAAGCAAGAGGCATGAGTAGGGGTTCCCTTACTAGGGTTCCCTAGGAATTGTTTAAGAAGTAGTAGCAGTAACCTTATTTATCAAAAGCGAAAGTTCAAAACTTGAGAAAAAGTTTCCGTGATTGGTTCTGAAATCGCGAAAACCCATGACATGCGCATATCGCTAAGTTATGCAACTTATTTGTGTAGTATGCACTTCCATATACGTTTAATTACAGATTATATCAATAAAATACACCAGATTCCTTATAAAAGCGCGTTGATAAACGAGTGCTTCAAGTAAAAGAAATGTATTTGGTCATATACCACTATTGCATTTTACATAGGGTTACATTATAGCCGTTTGGCCCTAAAACACATTTTACATACACAAGGGAACCTTTTAGGCTACTTTATTTTCAAAAACTATCCTAGACACACTTACAAAAGTGAAAATAATTGGGGGTTTTGTAATGCTTTCACCTACTTTCGGTTTGATGAAGGTGCTGACCGTCGGGCTCGCAGCAAATAAATGTGAATTTCTGACAATTTACTATACCTGCAATTTTCTCAATAAAATAGCCCAGATGCAAGAACAAATACAGTTGTTGTTTTTTTTTATCACCTACACATATTATTTTGACATTTTATGTACATCAGGTATGGTTAAGGCAATTCTACCCAATCAGAAAATAGCTCTTTCGAAAAAGATATACCCTAATACACCCTATACTTTTTTCAGCCAATCAGTAGCCCCAAAACAATAGTAGTATGTGACCATTTTCGTTACGAAAAAAACCTTCGGCAAAACCTTCGTGACGTCACGTGGGTCTGTCAATCATTATTTTGACACATTAAATTTGCAAATTAAGAAAGAGTTTTCTGATTTGATTGGTGGAAGGTCCAAAAATGATGTTCAGAGATTTCTCAATTTATGGTTGGAAGGTCACGGACATAATTACCGCGATTACCGCGCGTGTGGGTTAATTAGGTTGTTTATTGAAATAATGCCACAAATTAAGCTGCCTGGGGCGAGATTGTTGATTGTACCGAAAGTTGTTTGATCTTATTAACAATCGCTAGCGGCGAAAAACAGCTGCAAGTTTTATTCAGTTATCAAAATGAAATTCTGATATGGCTAGTTTGCCACTTGATTTGTTCTGGAATGGAAATGTCCGTCGGGCAAGTGCGGGCAACCAGATTTGCGAAGGTCACTTGCCCGCACCCAAAATCCACTTGCCCGGGGCGTCGGGCAACCGTATTTCCGGAACCCTGTACTGGCTAATATGGCTCTTATAACATCAATGAAGCGAGTGACTATCGTCTTAAAAAGGCAAAATATAGCATTTTTAACTAAACCAAGAGCCATAACTCTGCCATTACTGGTCTGATCTGGCTGGTTTTCGAACTTGGCCAGTAGAGATAATAAAAAAAAAAAAAGAAATATAAAAATAATTAAAGAAAAAAAAAGTTAAAAAATCTGGTAAAGTTTGGTAAAGATCAGATGAAAAATGAAGGGCCTATCGCCTTAACGAGGCAACATATAGCATTTTCATGATAAAACTTCTTGGCGTGACAATAAGCTACGCGAAAAACACTCGGCGTACTTACGCCACGATACTCCGCATAGACAAACTCGGAGTTCACGGAATCGAAACTGCACAGGTAAAATGTGCCTATTATTCAAAAACTTTAGAAAGAAATGGAAACAAGCAACAATTAGACTCTATTTTTGGAAAATCGGATGTGGGAAACTTCGAGAGAACAAAAACATTTCCTGGATATTTTCGTGGGCCACAATATGTTATATAGCGGTTCCTATTATCGGCTTAGAGACGACTGAACATTCCATTCAATTAGTAATACTAGAAATTATAATTACACTTTTAATTGATTGTTATTGTAACTAGTCTTTACTTGTCTGCTGTTTATTATTAAAACACCAATGGTGTCTTTTGGTCAGATACTCATAGTATTAGAAAAAAATGTAAAGAATTCCGGTCATAAAACCGTTATTAGTGCCGCCTTATAGAAAGGTATAATTATATTGCAAAGAAGGATTATGGATATTTATGCTGTTGAAAAAATATAGACTTTTGGACAACACACAAAAATGAACAAAACTTGTGATTAAATACATTAAATGTTTGAAATGAAATTTACGCATAGTATTTATCAGTCATATCAACTTTGTACAGAAAAGATGCCCTCAGCGTCTCATTGTTTGCACTTTTTCTGCTGTCGGACAAGCTGACAAATTGTCGGAAAAATTCCGATTGTTCTTTTTTCCCAGAAATAAATCACCACAGGTGTGCACTCGTGGTTAATTAGATTCTGCACGGAGTAACTCAGAGTGTTTGATCACTCGACAATGGCTTACGTCTTTCGCGATGTGGATATGTGGAGTCCAAACAACAACTCTGCGTACATTCGTGCGGTACTCGATACCCACAAATTCGGCAAATCGAGTGAAGTGTGGGGTTCATGTGAGCTGTACTGTATTATGTGTCCTACACGTAGGTAACAAAATCACTGTCGCTTACCACGTTCTCAACCGTGGTGAGAGAATGATAGGTGCCTCAAACAAGCTATTTACACATGACAAAATTGACAAATGTGCATGTGTTGTTAAATCTAGATGTTTATTAATGCTAATGTATCCAAATTTGCGATCAAGGTGATATTAAGTTGAAGATTAATTAATTTGTTTTATTGATGAAGTATGAGCGTTTATTTAGAGTTTTGTTGTGATTTACTGGAGATACAGTACAGCTCACGCGAAATCCACACTTTACTCTTTTCGTCGAGTTTGGTCGTATCGAGTTCCGCGCCATAACATGAGTGCACATCTGTGGTGATTTATTATTGGGAAAAAATCTGAATTTTCCGACAACTTTTCAACTTGTCCAATATTGCACTTGAAAAAGCAATCAATCGCCAGAAAAAGTACAAACAATGAGACGCCGAGTGCATCTTTTATGTGCAAAGTTGACAAGACTGATAAATACAATGAATAAATTTCGAAACAAATATGTATTTCGAACTTTTAATGCATTTAATCACAGTTCGTTTTTGTTGTCCGAAAGTCACAGTTTTCCTACAGACATAAATACCCATAATCTTTGGCCACGTATGTATCTTTTAACAAGGCGGCACTAATAACGGGTTTATGACCCGGAATTCTTTACCATTTTTTCTGATTATTTCTGACTAAAGAACCCTTCGATGTAATAATAAACATCAAAATAGTAATTTGTTACAAAGAAAGACTAATTAAAAACATAATTATAATTTCCAGTATAATAATTACTAATTGAATGTTATGTTCAGTCGCCGCGAAGCCGGTAATAGAAACCGCCATATAAATGTCCTGACCCAGTATACATGATCCGGGCATTCAAATTTTCCCACATCCGCTTTTCCAAAACAAAACAAGTCTTCTGCTTCGATTTTTTCTAACGTTATTGAATAATTATGCATTAAAATGACTGCAATTAGAAAAAGTTGCATCTTCTACCTGTGCAGTTTCAACTCGGCGAACTCCGAGTTTGTCTACGCGGAGTATCGTGGCATACTTTCGTGGCGTAAGTACGCCGAGAAGCTTTTCCGCCTCCGCATAGTTTTATCATTGAAACTCCGCGTAATTACGCGATTTGTAAATTCCTCACTCGGCGAGAAAGAGTAAAGTGTGTGTTTCGCGTGAGCTGTACTATTTTTTAAACAAATAGGGTGTTCGGTCTGAAATTGTCCAAACGTTTTTTGGTTGTTTTTTGGTCAAACGCAATGAGACGTCTAAGGTGCATCTATAAACGTCCATATGTAAAAAAGAAGCATCCGACGTCAAATAAATGAGACTAATGCGTCACATAAAATTATCAATATATAACTTTCAAATCATGTTTAACTTGATAAAGTGATTGAACATTAAATAACAGAAAGGTAAGTAAGTAGTACAGATATACATGTTATGATGTACATGAACTATGACAATGTCTCATTGAGTTCATTATTGGGAACACATGAACAAGTCCATACAGAACTCCATAAAATTAATTATAATTAATGTAATAAATCCGGGCAAATTAATAACCTCAAGCTCCATGTCATTGTAATCGATTACTAAATCACTGGTAGATCGTATCACTAGCGTGTAGGATTAAATTAAAACCAAATCGTGACGCGATAATAATATGATCTTCATAAAAAACAAAATTCATCTTGAAATAAAATTTACGCGAGGTACATACCTGACAAAAGACCCCACAGACTTGTATTCCAGTTTTTGTAATGAAATCCAAATACACAAAAAACAGAAATTCCTACTAAAACTCCAATGCAGCTTAAAATAAGCCGGACAAGATAAATTCGCTCGCCGGGGGCTGCCATCTTTTTTATTAACTCTCGCACTTTCCCATTATCCGCGAGATCTCATCAACCATAATTTGCATTGTGCTTTGCGGTCTCTCAATACATAAATTTACTTTAAACGATGCCACCGAAAACTAGAAGATCTATCAATGGTGCACCAAACGAGAAATCAGCATCCCAGCCTACTGAAGGTATAAACATTAGATTATTTGATATATTTTAAAGTGTAAATTTATATATGTCATGCGTTTTCGCGACAATGAAAAAATCAATAAATTTCAATGTAAATCGAAACAAAGCAATTACACCAATGATTTGGTGACATGCAACGTTCATTTTGCAGGTGGACAACGAAATAAGTACTAATTACTAATCTGATAATTTTGTTGGAGCCTACAATCATGCTACTATGATGCATTTCTTATTTTTTGTCAGTCATAATTGACTAATGGGTAGACCTGAAGTTCATGGCATTTAGTTTTAACATTGTTTGAATATTTACAGGGCTCAAATTTAAGCTGGCGTACTGGCAAAACGCAAGTGACATTTTCAGAATGCCAGTTAACTTTTCAAGTACTGGCAAAAATTTGCAGGTGCATCAAAATACCTTACGTATTTAATTTAGAATACCATGTCTGATTTTTAGCTTGACTATTCAAAGAATAAGAGAATAAAAGAGCTTATGTACTTGCCCCGGCATTAGCATCCCACATCGAGGTTTGCGTGTAAGCTGCGTTTACAAATCTACATGTCCCTTACATTTCTTATTGTAATCAGGGAGTAAGTATACAGGAAGGAGAAACGGGTTCATAAACGCTCTAGTTCAAATAGCGATTTATGTTGTCGCGCTAGAACGCCGCCATTTACTATTTTATCGATACAGTTAAATCATTGTAAGCGCGTTGCATTTGAAAAGTTAAAATTTCAGCCAACATCTCAATTTAGGCAGTTTTTACAGCCTCTTTTTACGGCTTTCTGTTATAATCAACATCACGAAATTACCTTCTTGACAAAGATAAATATGTCTACTATTCACTTTTTGTTATTATTAATGCCTAAAATAACCTATACTTCGTATCTCGTATGCAATAGCCCCACACCATTTTTAATTTGTAAAATTAAAAATTTCAGCTGATATCTCAAAAGGCACATTTTCATCACCTCTTTTTAGGCTTTGTCTTATAATCACCACAATGAAATTACCTTCTTGACAAAGATAAATAAGTCTACTATTCATTTTTTCTCATTATTAATGCCTAAATAACGTTTGCAATAGCTATACACTGTCACCATTTTTTATTTGGCGCAGAGTGGCACCATCTTTGTTACACGGAACCGTCTGGTAAAATGTGCTTTTATACATGCAAACAAATACACGCTCTGAGTGGACACAGTGTGAGTAAGTAATACTTGTGTTTACATTTCGCACCTTTATTGAGTTTGTAAGTGTAATAATTTATAAGAATTTGCTGTTTTTCACATACAACCAGAAGTAGTCATTTTCTTGCAGTAGTGAAACACACGCGCGACAACATAAAATGATCCGTTTCTCCTCCCTGTTTACTTACTCCCTGTTTGGTGGGGTATGTAAATAGATAGGTTTATTTAAGAGCGTTACTGCTGTAGTTAGCTTTTATGGTTATTTTGGTAGAGCGCCCGCTTCACATGCAATCGTCCGAGTTCAAACCTGCTGAGTGCCTAAATAGTTATTTTTCCGGTCCGATTACATTGGTGGAGAACCGGGTAGTCATTGTACGAGCTTCTGCCCAGATGCCTAGATCATTGTATATGTTGTTGTCTGTATAAATTTAACTTTCTCAGCTAAAACTATGGATCATTTAGTAATTGTCTCAAACTGACCTCCATATTTATCAAGCTGATTGAGAAAAAAAGTAGCAAAAGTACAAGAGGCGCTAGTTATTTTGTTATAAAAGAACTTTATTCTCTTGACATGTATCACATGTTTTCTGTAACGGCTCTGTACCAGGCCATTGTTAAATGTTCAAGCTGGCTCATACTCTCCCTACAATCTTGAGCTATGTGGTTATAATGTGTTCATAAATAAAGATTTCGTATAAATGTTCGCTTGAAGACACACACACACACACAAATGAACAGAGTTGATAAATAACGAATTGGTCTTGCTAAAAACAGCAACTGTTAACTGACAATAAGATCATGTTTTTGACCTAGCTTCAACACTACTGATGCAATCCAACTGTTTTAAATGATTTTTATCACAACTGCACGTTGTGAAATGTCGATCTCAATTTTATGAAATGAATAAAAAATATGAGAAATTAAATGTTTTGTATTAGGGTGAACTAGGTGATTCAGTATTCCCCTAAAATGTGTAAGAGACATATAGAAAAAGTTGGTAGTCTAGATAAAATATATATTCTGAAGCATTTTGTCTAATATTATATTACTTGAAAAAAAGGCATGGATAGCATCAATATCAGTTGAGTCAAATTTGTGAAAAAGCAAACATTGTATTTCTTATCTATGAATTTACGAACACATCATGAAACACATAGCTTTGTGGTTACCCAGAGTATGAGTTGCCATTCTTGGATATTCAAGGAAGATGACTCTATCAGTCACCAAACCCTGGAATGGAGTCATGTTTGAATCTTCATGGAGTCATTTCACATGTAGTGGCTGTACAATCATAGCCATATGAGATACCAGACACACAGATTATCAGGCATGGGAGTTCCTTGGATTAGTCAAGAAATTCAGATTAACGGTTCCAAAGGTCATTGTTTTTGTATTGCCTGCATAGCAATGCAGACACTTAGGGATCACTTTGTCTGTCGTCTGTCCGTCACACTTTAACCTGCAACCTGACCTTTGCCAAAATGTGAAAAGTATTTGACCTGTGTTCATAAAACTTCACACACATGTTCATCTTACCCCAAGGAATGTCATTTCATTTGTGCAATAACTCTGACTTTCAATTGACAGAGTTATGCCCCTTTTCATAAAACTTTAACCTGCAGCCTGACATAGCATATGGCAGGCGACACAAGTGTTTCATGGAACACCCTTCTAGTTTACTGTTATTTATATACATTTATACTTAATAAAATATTATTGACATTTGCCTTTTTTTTCCCATGCCTGAATATGATCAGCCGTGTAAAGCTAGGCACATAACACCAGTAAGTCATTGTAAGCGTGGACCATGTAGTTAATAAATAATTCCAGGTCTGATTTCAATCACTGGGATCGAAATTAGCACAAGTTTGGTAGTTCAAGGCTAGTAAAAATGCTGCAGGGCTAGCAAATGTTTGTGTCTGGGTAGTCCGATGGGCTAGTAAAAAAACTGTTCATGTAAGAAATAAATTATAAATCAATAAATTGTGTAGTGTCAGCACTTTCTAACCTAACCTTTTGAAAACCTGATATTTCCACATTTTCAATAAATGTATAGGACATTATTATTAATTGCCTCAGTATTCAAAACGAGTATTTTCCGTACTTTTTTTAGCAAAGTCCTGTTCGAGATGCTTTTATGTCCTTGGATAACCTTACATACATAAAAATGTGGAGATACCTTCAAAACGCATTTAAAACTCATGAAACCGAAACTTTAAAATATTTAAAATTAAAATATACTTTTCTGTCAAATATTATAATGGGCTAATACCTTTTGAGCAGGTCAAGTGACTACCCAACTACTAAACTAAAAATGTTAATTTCTAGCCCTGAAGGATCGGTTTAAAATTTGCTGGTATTATTCTCTGATTTACTGAGGTGTTCATGGTTGCATAGTCTTAGAAAATGCAAGTGCCTTGGATGTTATCTTAATATGGCTTTCAAATGGTGGACTGTAACAAATAAAAAAAAGCCAGTGAAATCTCTCCTTCATATGTTATATGGCAATGCCGCATAAATGACTCCGTCTTTGACTGTTTTTCTATGGCTGTGCAGATAGGAGAAAATTGCCACCACCCGGATAGTGCCAAGCTACATGTATATAAACGTGATTTATAATGACACGGGATGTGCTATGTTTCATGTCGTAGTGTGATGGTGAGTCATATACGTGTGCATCAACTCTGTCAAAAATAGTGCAGCCAAAATCAATGCCATTTTGTTAATGCAGTATCGCAGTAAACTTGGTTTTTATTCCAATACTTAGGATTTTAAGCAACACTGACATCAAACTATCGATCATACACCACGTGGTGCCGGCTGCAGTTATTTGAATCTGTTAAAATAATGCTGTTGAAATAATGCTGACCCGTGCAAGCACAACTGTACAATTCACATCCCAGGTGACAAGGCTAAAAGGCCTTGTCTACTGTAACACGTTTTCCATATATTAGAATAGAGAATGACATCGTTTAAATTACGGCTAATACAACAAATATAGAAATTCAACATGAAGCAAACGTATAAAACTTTGTCCTAAAGTAGTTTCCCTCACTGTTCCATTGATGACATGTGATTGTACTGGGGTGGGGGTGTAATAGTAACGTCTGCCTGGCATGATGTGGGAGGTCGAGGGCTCAATCCCCAACTGGACACACCAAAGACTTAATGAAAATGGTACTAGTAACTCCCTTGCTGGACGCCCAGTATATAAAGGGTAGTGCTAGGACTGGTAGGCCAGGTTTTTGTTTTTAGGTAGCGCCGTGGTGTAATGGTTAGCATTGCGGCTTAGTAACCCAGGGATCGCGCGTTCAATCCCAGCCAGGACCGAATTTGGGTTAATAATCGAAATATTTCAAAAGTATTTCCTACCTTACCAGTCCTTCGGATGAGACTTTAAACCTAGGTCTGCTCGCTAAAATGCTTAGTGCAATACAGCGAGGATAATTAAACGCTTATACACACACTGGTCGGCCAGGTGCCAGTATAATGTGACTATCATGTGATGTATGTCTATGGCATGGTATTTAGTGTGGTACTGGTAGTGCTACTAGAAAGTTGAGCATAGAGCTCAAAGCCACAAATAGACACTGTCGTTTGTTAAAACAGACGTTTAACCACATACATACAATGTAACATATTACTCTATATTGAGGGCACATGATTGTACAATGGAGGGTACATATTACGTGAATCAGTACTCTTGTTGAACATTTACTTCTAAATCCGCTACACCTTCATATAGATCATGCCTAGAATTCACCAACCATTCTTCAAACTATTCTTAGACTTGAGCTCAAGTAATCAAATTTTCGTTCACAAAATATTCCCATGACCTTCAAAGACAAACAGTCGTATGAAGATGCAATTTATTAGTATTTATGATATTAATGCATAGCAGCTTGTTATGAACGTTTATCCTTTAAACAAATAGAAATATTTGTGATTAAAATGTGCCTTAAGTCGTAGAATATTCTCGAGAATGGTTGGTGAATTCCAGGCCTGAACACCACACCACAGTGACATTTTGTAAATAAAAACTTGCCCTATTGAAGACCATGTTTGTAGAGTGTGTAATATTGGGCCCCTGTATCCAGAGTAGTCCAAGGTCAGTCTGTGTGTTCACTGCAGGCAGAATGGCCAGTGTTTACAAGGCCTACCAAACACATTCATAAATTGTAAATACTTACAATTTGTTGGTGTGTATGCCAGACCTTGTAAATAATTGCCCGTTCTGCCTGGTCTGTAAATTTTGATCAGGACCTGCATATACTATTTTCAAAAAAAAATTAACAAATGTCCAAAAAGTCTGAATTTGCTATTTGTTGATATTTCTTTAGAAATAGTATACAGGTCCAGCTTAAAATTCACATTCCAGTTAGGGTCTATTACTCGATGAGAATATGTTGGTCAGGGTATACCCTGGATACGTGAGCGTAAATCACACATTTTCACAAACACGGCTTTCTTTATTCAGGTCACATTACGGCGTATGTACCAAGTTTGCTCGTAACTGCATTTTCTTAATGGCATTAGTTTTGGTATTGGTGTTTTAGCCTCATACATATTGCTATTGGTCAATAACCATATGGATGAGGCACAATGTTACAAAACAATCGAACGACTTCAGTTGATGCTTACCAGTATTTATTATATTCTGTTTAAAACATTGTTTAATTTTTAACAAAATTGCATAAATACATACACCTTTAGCAGATTATTAATTTGTAATTGATTTTAAATGAATTTAATGAATTATTGTGAATAATGACGTGTAAGTAATCCTTTTTCTTTAAGTTTTCTATTTAATTTAAAACAAATTGTAAAGGAAAGAATTGATAATTCGGATAAATCAGCAATGAAAATTTTCATTTATTTGAATGAATCAAAATTCTGTATAGAAAAGTTTGCTGTCAGTCTGACTAAACCAGTAGAACTGAGTAGTTACTCTTACTTCTCTGACAGCAAGGAAAGACGACAGTGAAAGGAGAATTTCAGACTCGATCTAGTGGTGTGGTATGACCGACATTCAAACATTTAAATATAGAGTTTTGTTTCATTTGTTGCTTGTATTTATAAATGAAAATTTCATTGTATTGTTTAATAAAGCATTTAAGACTAAAAAATATGTTGTGTATTACAGTATCTTAATATATAAGTGATGTATTTGGCTGATGCAAGGGGACTAGGACACATTCTCGTATATATATATATCCCTCCTTGAAAGAGTCGTGAAGACGGCAATAAGTGACAGATCTATAGATAGACGTGCAGGGCATGAAAATTCCACTCGTCCGCTCTCAATGTCGAGTGCTCATTGATGCATGACAAGTAGAAATTCAGATATTTTCTTGATGGCAAATTGTGTGTCAATGGGTGCGTTCAGGGTTGTCCCATCGGCAACCACGTTGGTTAACTTTGGGCTACCAATGGCCACCGAACGTAACATTTGGTACCAACAAGGTTACCGTTACTACCTCAGGTGTCGAGTCATCTCAGGTGAAACAACACCAATGGGTGAGGCTTGAGGAAAACAAAAACTGAAACAAAAAACTTAGAAAAAATATTCTGGTATATGATTTGTGCCTAGTCTCCTTAAGATCTGCATTACCAATCAGTCACCAGCATGTATAGTGACAGTGTCCTCAATCTAACTTCTCTACCTGTATGTGTTTGTAAAGATTCGTCTCCAATAAAGACGATGGCAGAGCGTAAACAGATGCCGGTACCCATCAAGCAGGAGTCGGCAACCATGGAAACTGAAGCTCAGGAGGAGGAGTCTAAGGCATTCACTCAGGTCACACCAGGTATGTTTCACTGTTGGTTTAGATTTAATATCAGCGGGTAAGGAATACTGTTACCAGCAGATGGCAAGTTTTATATCATAAATCAGTAAAAGAGTTTAATAGCTTGTCACTTACTCCCTAAAAACTTCTATCATGAATATGGTCTATCTAAAATCCTTAAATTAATGATTTCTTAGAGCCCCGAGTCCTTTTTGCTCACTAACACTTGCTCTTAACTTAAGAAACTTAGTTATAAAATATTTTAACAATAGGGTTCAGTGCAAAGCTATTGTATCTCCTTCTTTATTCATATGTAGTTAGAATAGTTTTGCAATGACCCCTGGTATAATTACTTGCCAATGAAATCTGCTAGGGTAGTGTATCATTTGTCAGAACAGTGAGTCTTGACTCTCGGGTGTTTCTTTTTATACGTATGTATATTCCTGGTAAACCCCAGAAGGCCAGAACTGGTATATATATGTGTGTGAATTTTGTGTTGGCTTGAACGAAAAATGTTGGGAGTTTAATTGCTCAAATCTTTTTTTGTTCAAATTTATTGTTTGGCAAAGTCAAATCATTGATGGACATATGCCACAATAGGTAATTGAGATCGTGGTTTATACAAATACTTAGTGTTGATTGTTTTTTGAGGATGTTTTAAATTTCCTGATCAATTCCTGATTTGTGAGAATATATGCCAATCAAAAATACAATATAAAGTGCAAGTGCGTTCCGTCAGATAAATCAAATATTTAAAAAAGGATAAAGGTGCATAATTATTATGTATCTTCGGTTTATGTTTAGTGATGAGGATGAACTGTAAGTTGTCAGAACATTTGTGACTTGATTATACTTAAGCTGTTGATAGTGGGTGTGAAAAGTGTTCCATCATAGTCATGTTCCATCTCATGAACAGACTCGATAAAACATAGTATTCTTAGCTCCATTGCTTATGGGATGAAGAGTTGTCCGTCCTTCCGTCCGTTAACTTTTGTCTTGTGAACATTCTAGGGCCTTCATTATTGATCGGATCTTTACGAAACTTTGCCAGTGTCTTTATAGCAATGAAAGCTCGAACAATTTCGAAAACCAGCCAGATCGGATTAATTTCACCAGATTTATGGCCCTTGTTTTGCTGAAAAATGCCATATTAAGCCTTGTGAACAATATAGCACCTTCATTTATTATTTGATCTTTACTAAACTTGCACAGTTGTTAATATCATTGAAAGCTCGGATAAGTTCGAAAACCAGCCAAATCGGGTCAGTAACACTGGAGTTATGGCCCTTGTTTTTTCTGAAAAATGCTATTTTCTGCCTTGTGAACACTCTAGCCCCTTCATTTATTATTTGATCTTTACCAAACTTGCACAGATTGTTAATACCAATGAAAGCTTGGACAAGTTCGTAAACCAGCTAAATTGGGTCAGTAACTCCAGAGTTATGGCCTTTTTTTTTTTAAAAGTCATTTTCTGCCTTTGTGAACACTCTAGCACCTTCATTTATTATTTGATTTTTACCAAACTTACACTGATTGTTATTATCAATGAAAACTTGGACAAGTTCGATTGAATGCGTAACAGCAGAGTTGTCGCCCTTGATTTGCTGAAAAATGCCAGATTCTGCCTTGTGATCACTAGCACCTTCTTTTATTATTTGATCTTTACCAAACTTGCACAGATTGTTATCACCAATGAAAGCTTGGACAAGTTTGAAAAACAGCTATGTTGGGTCAGTAACACCATATTTATGGCCCTTGTATTTTTCTGAAAAATGCCATTTTCTGCCTTGTGAACACTCTAGCACCTTCATTTATTATTTGATCTTTACCAAACTTACACTGATTGTTATTATCAATGAAAACTCGGACAAGTTCGAAAACTAGCCAAATTGAATGAGTAACAGCAGAGTTGTGGCCCTTGATTTGCTGAGAAATGCTAGATTCTGCCTTGTGAACACTTAGTCTAGCACCTTCATTTATTATTTGATCTTTACCAAACTCGCACGGATTGTTAATATCAATAAATATATTTTTCTTGATATCGTGGGACATTGGCCAGTCATAATATGTATCTAATAATAAATGAATCATTACGTTTCAGAGGAAGCCTTGAAAAGAGCGGTTAATGCTGCCGTAGCTACATCTGATGCTATCATTGAGGAGGTAAAGGAGGAACAGAGTGTGAAGCAGGAGGAGGGGCAGATGCTCGCTGATGAGAATCCGGTTGGAGATGGCACTGCACCGTCACTGCCGGAGATTGTCTACAAGCATCCAGTTATGTTACTGAATGAAAAGAGGAAAGGTAGTAACTGACAAGGCACTTCTTTTGCAGTTTTTTTTTGGCTGTTTTTATAGCCGTTATTCGTTCATATTCCCATGCAAATACATATTTTTGCCAATTTTGAGAAAGATATTCCCAATTAAAATATTTTTTTTTTTTAAAGGTAGGAAAAGTGTGACGGAACGCTTTTAAATGCCTCTGTTGACCTTGTTATACTGTAAACAACATGGCAATCTTGAGTTTTATATCAAGCATTAAAATCAGCAGCTTCATTTATAAATCCTGTATCATTTTGACTTTAAAACTGCTTTCATATAATTAAATAAAAATTTGAGATTTCAATTGTCTTTGCTATTCTACCAATTTTTGTCTCGCCTTTTCGAAGAAGAAAAGAGACATGTGTTGCTTTTCCGGCGGCGGCGGCGGCGGCGTCGACATTCAAGTTTTGCGTTTAGGTCATTTTCTCACAAACTGTATGCACTAGACCTTTCAAACTTTGCTTATAGTTGTATCATGGGTGGTACATGGCAACGTGACAAAGCAAATGTGGAAGTGACCTTGACCCTCCAAGCAAAGGGCAGATAACTTACTAATTTTTAGGTTCAACTTTTGCGTTTAGGTCACTTTTTCACAAACTGTATGCACTAGACCTTTCAAACTTTTCTTATAGTTGTATCTTGGGTGATACATGATAATGTGACAAAACAAAAGTGGAAGTGACCTTGACCCTCCAAGCAAAGGGCAGATAACTTACTAATCTTTAGGTTCAACTTTTGCGTTTAGGTCACTTTTTTACAAACTGTATGCACTAGACCTTTCAAATTTTGCTTATAGTTATATCTTGAGTGGTACATCGCAACGTGACAAAGCAAATGTGGAAGTGACCTTGACCCTCCAAGCAAGGGCAGATAACCTTATAATTTTTACCTTTAACTTTGGCATCTAGGTCATTTTTTCACAAACTGTATGCACTTAGACCTTTCAAACTTTGCTTATAGTTGTATCTTGAGTGGTACATTGCAATGTGACAAAGCAAATCAGGAAGTGACCTTCACAATCCAAGCAAAGGGCAGATAACTTTAATTGTTACATTTACATCACCTTCTCATGAACTAGAATTATGCACTAGATGTTTTAAACCTAATTTATAGCTTAATCTTTGGAAGAAAACATATATATATATATATATACTCTGTAAAAGAAGTTTTGGACCATGGCAGTGTTCGAACCCGTACAATGATCGCTGAACCATGACATTCGACCATAACCCTTATTATCTCAGTTGATAATTCACAATAGATCAACAATCAACAATAATTATCGTTTACAATGAAAGTATGCGAAAAAATAATAATCTTTTTATTGGTTACTCGAATGTGTCCGTAACTGTTACTTTTTATGGACTTTGCAACATTTTTTACAGACCCTTTGTGTGTTCGCGATATTTTTAGCTCTACTGATCAGAGATGGTGCGGTGTCCGTCGTCCGTCTGTCTGTCCGTCCGTCCGTCCGTAAACTTTTTTTTGTAGCGACTACTCCTCTGAAACTACTGAATGGATTTTCATGAAACTTTACAGAAATGTTGCCCATGAAGTCTAGTTGATCCTAGCAAAAATTCATGTTGATGTGAAATCCAAGATGGACGCCAAATCTAAAAATAGGTTTTTAAAAAACAAGATTGTAGCGACTACTTCTTGAAAACTATAAGTGATATTGATATGGGACTTTTTCTAAAATGATCAGCATGACATGATGTTGGTCCTTGTCAAAAATTGTTTTGATTCGATGTTAAACATGGCTGCCAGCGGCCATCTTTGTTTACATAGAGTTATATAGTAAAAACTTGTAGCGACTACTCCTCTGAAACTACTTTGCGGATTTTGATGAAACTTTACAGAAATGTTGCTCTTAATCTTTTATTGATCCTAGCAAAATTTCAGATCCGCCAGAAATTCAAGATGGCCGCCACAGCTAAAAATAGATTTTTAAAAAATAAATTTGTAGCGACTACTTCTTGAAAACTACAAGTGATATTGATATGGGACTTTTTCTAAAATGATCAGCATGACATGATGGTTATCCGAGTCGAACATTATTTTGATTCGACGTTACACATGACTGCCAGTGGCCATCTTTGTTTACATAGAGTTATATAATGAAAATTTGTAGCGACTACTCCTCTGAAACTACTTGACGGATTTTCATGAAACTTCACAGGAATGTTGCTCTTGATGTCCTTGACCTACTTTTTGAAGCTGATGATTTTAAGTTCTACTGGCCAAAGGCCTTCATTTTTCATCCGATCTTTACCAAACTTTACCAGATTGTTAATATCAATGAAAGCTCGCACAAGTTCAAAAACCAGCCAGATCGGACCAATAACAGCGGAGTTATGGCCCTTGATTTAATTAAAAATAATATATTTTGCCTCGTTATTACAATAGGGCTTTCATTTTTCATCTGATCTTTACCAAACTTTACCAGATGTTTATTATTAGTATATATATATATTTTTTTTAATAGATATATATATTAATATTTTTATTTTTATTTTTATTGATTATTTTCTTTTGTTTTGTTTATTTATTTTTTTGTTGTTTTTTAGCTCTACTGATCAGAGATCAGCAGAGCTTATGCCGTGGTGCGGCGTCCGTCTGTCCGTCCGTCCGTCCGTCTGTCCGTAAACTTTTATTTGTAGCGACAACTCCTCTGAAACTACTGGATGGATATTCATGAAACTTTACAGAAATGTTGCCCATAAAGTCTAGTTGATCCTAGCAAAAATTCATGTTGATGTGAAATCCAAGATGGCCACCAAAGCTAAAAATAGAGTTTTAAAATACAAGTTTGTAGCGCGACTACTTCTTGAAAACTATAAGTGATATTGATATGGGACTTTTTCTAAAATGATCAGCATGACATGATGTTGATCCTTGTCAAAAATCGTTTTGATTCAACGTTAAACATGGCTGCCAGCGGCCATCTTTGTTTAAATAGAGTTATATAGTAAAAACTTGTAGCGACTACTTCTCTGAAACTACTTGAAGGATTGTCATGAAACTTTACAGGAATGTTGCTCTTGATGTCTAATTGGTCCTAGCAAAAGTTCAGATCTGCCAGAAATTCAAGATGGCCGTCACAGCTAAAAATAGATTTTTAAAGAATAAGTTTGTAGCGACTACTTCTTGAAAACTATAAGTGATATTGATATGGGACTTTTTCTAAAATGATCAGCATGACATGATGTTGATCCTTGTGGAAAATTATTTTGATTCGACGTTAAACATGGCTGCCAGTGGCCATCTTTGGTTACATAGAGTTATATAGTAAAAACTTGTAGCGACTACTCCTCTGAAACTACTTGACGGATGTTCATGAAACTTCACAGGAATGTTGCTCTTGATGTCTAGTTGATCCTAGAAAAATTTCAGGTCGGCCGGAAATTCAAGATGGCCACCACAGCTAAAAATAGATTTAAAATAAATAAGTTTGTAGCGACTACTTCTTCAAAACTATAAGAGATATTGATATGGGACTTTTTCTAAAATGATCAGTATGACATGATGTTGGTCCTTGTCGAAAATCGTTTTGATTTGACGTTAAACATGGCTACCAGCGGCCATCTTTGTTTACATAGAGTTATATAATGAAAACTTGTAGCGACTACTCCTCTGAAACAACTTGACACATTTTCATGAAACTTCACAGGAATGTTGCTCTTAATGTCTAATTGATCCTAGCAAAATTTCAGGTCGGCCGGAAATTCAAGATGGCCGCCACGGTTAAAAATAGATTTTCAAAAAACAAGTCTGTAGCGACTACTTCCTGAAATCAAAATCAATCAGTAGAGCTTCAAGGTCATTGACCTCTTGTTTCATTTTCTTATTTCATTATTATTTTTTTGATTTTGTTTTTTTGGTGTTAACGCCTTGTTAGCAGGAAGCGAAGCATTCATAAAAGAAAGTGGGACAAATTAAAAAATGCCCATGCCAGACTAGACACAGCAGACTTACTGCCCATGATTACAAGGTGAGCGATCTAAGGCCATCCTATCCCTGTTGTTTTTGCAATGTTTTAAAAAACTACTGATGTGAATTTTATGTCGACAACACTTGATATAAGAGCCGTTTTAACCAGTAGAGCCCTCTTGGGCCTCTTGTTTTTAATAGAATGGCATTTTGTTTTTAAATGTCATCTCAGCAAACGCCAAACTCGATTGTTTTTAGTTACTAAAATGTTTACAAACTTTCATTTAAGCATCATTGACCTTTTTATTTTTAAGTCCAGCCCCAGTTAGGCGAGACATGAATCCACGGATTTCTTGTGTTTATATATTATTGGTGCAATTTAATAGATAGTTAGTAATATGCAAAACCAATTTTCTTTGAACTATTCTAATAATTACTATTAATGATTGAACGCATGAAAGTTATGTGGGAAAACTAACAGGACACATTGAGTTAATAAAAAATCCAAGATTGCCGTATGTTCCTTCAAAAATACAATTACGAAATGAATCTTTTACTGTATTTTTTCCTAATTTTAAGAAAAATTGCACTAAAATTCCCATATTGTGACGGTGTGGGTTATGTTCCGAAAATATAGAAAAACAATCACTGTGACTTGTTATCCTTGACACGAACTTCTACAAGATGACTTGAACATCACTTGCAAACATGTCTTCATGTTGGTGTCAAATGAGTTCTTGTCTGAGTGAGTTATGGCACTATGTTCTTTGAATTTTATATAAAAATATCATGCGCAGCTCCTCCTACAGTCGATATAAAACATCCCATTTAGTGCATTTCTTTGAATTGATCGTGCAATCCACAGCCAACGAAGACTTTATCATTATTCGGATATAGATCTATCTGTTTTATGTGGATTTTTGTTTGTTCAGTTCTCTCGAACGTCATCTGAAGTGCATATGAAACGCGATTTCATTGGTTGAATTAGTTGATCTTCTCATGAATATTGATTAGATGAAAGGTCGATCTGAGATGACCTACAAGGGAGTGTTGTCAGATCCTATAGCGGAGAATATCAAAGCTTAATTAGGATATGATTTTAATGAGATTGATTGTTTATATTGCCAACTTTGCAAGATGACCATATTCTGTACCCGAATCTTTGAATTTTGTATTTAAATATATACTGAGGGGAAAAAGTTTAGTAAGTTTTTTTAGATGAAATAATACTGTATACGATATATACTGACATATTGGGACTTTACGCGCTTGACCCCTACGTTCATTTATTCGTTACGTCATTAAGATGTTCAACTGTTATTGATGTGTGTTTAATAAAATATTGTGTCTATTGCAGTAGTTTCTTGATTTTACAACCAAAAATGTATTATTTCCAGGGTGCAAAAACTTGCTAAACTTGTTTCCCACAGTTTCTGACAGATTGTCTGAAAACTGTACAAGATGATTGAGTATCTTGGCAAGCTAATCAAATGAGTGTAGCATGAGTTATGACCCTTTGTTCTTGAATGTTTATATATGAAGATATCTTGTAAGAGCAACAGTGATGCGTTATATTAACTGTTGCCCAATACTCAAACATATACTTGTTACATTTCAGGTTTAACCTATGAGGTTGTATCGGAGACTGGTGACGCCACTAGTAAGATCTGGTCCATCGTTGTCGAGGTTGAAGGTCAAAGGTTCGAGGGCACGGGTCGCAGTAAGAAACTGGCCAAGCAGGAGGCAGCAAAGTATGCTCTCATCAAGCTGTTTAATGTCCTCTGTGTACCAGAAGGTATGTCAGCAGATATGTTATATGTCTCCTTGTACTTGTTTGTGTGTAGTATTAAGGCCAGGGTTTTTTTTGGTTGTTTTTTCGGTTCTCCGACCCTAATTTTTGTAAAAATGAAGAAAAAAATCCAAAATATTTTTATTTCTCAAAAAATAAATTGTAAGACAAGTATGGGGTATCCCTATGTTGGTCCCACATTTCAGACAACCACATAATCGTGTTTAAAAAGTAAAGATCATGTTGTATAGACTTGTTCTGGTCAATGTTGTTTTACATTGTGACTAACATCATTACAAGATACACACTTAGTAAGGTTTAGCCTTCTTTTTTCGGCGGTGAAACTGTTCTCAAAAATATAAATGGGAACCATATAAATAAAAAACTCCGGCCTAATGTTTGTTGACCCGCTATCTAGGACACTATTGAATATGTACTATTGTTGTCTGTTTATCTGTTGATTGTATGTGTGGGGACTTCGTTTTAATACTTTTACATATGGCAGATTCCTGTCCTTGAAATAGTTGGATGTTTTTTATAACGCTGGAGATTGTTGAGCACAATACTCATGAAATAATGATAACTACCCATGAGGAGCTGGCTTTATGTGGTATGTGAAATAATGCTAAAGTTCTACCCATGAGCAGATGGCTTTATGTGGTATGTGAAATAATGATAAAGTTCTACCCATGAGGAGCTTGCTTTATGTGGTATGTGAAATAATGATAAAGTTCTACCCATGAGCAGCCGGCTTTATGTGGTATGTGAAATAATGATAAAGTTCTACCCATGAGGAGCTGGCTTTATGTGGTATGTGAAATAATGATAAAGTTCTACCCATGAGGAGCTGGCTTTATGTGGTACATGAAGTAATGACAAAGTTCTACCCATGACGAGCCTGTTTCTCATGAGGTATGTGGCATAATATAAATAATGTCATTAAACTATAATGTTATTATCCCTGATGCGTCATTTTTGTACCACCTTATATGTGCAATCCATATCTATCCGCACAGGTTATCACCCGCCGTGTGAAATGATACCTGGAAGTAAGTGACGTCAATAATCGTTAATTTTACTAACGTCGTTAATGTGCAGGCCATTTTTGATGTCTGTTTAAATTTCATTCCAGTTAAAATGGATGCCGGGGGGAAGACGTTTGAATATTGCACAGATATTGACATATCGCACAGAACCAGCTTCTCATGAGTAGTTCTGTATAAATTATCATCTCCTTTTTCCACATCACACCTGATATCATCCATCGAACAATATCAATACCTCGGTCCTACAGACCTCGGTATTGATATTGAATTCTCGGGATGATATCAGGTGTGATATGGAAAAAGGAGAGTGATAATTTATACAGAACTACTCATGAGAAGCTGGTTCTGTGCGATATGTGAAACAATGATAAATATCGATAAGAAGCTGGTTCTGTGCGATATGTGAAATAAATGATAAATATCGATAAGAAGCTGGTTCTATGTGGTATGTGAAATAATGAGAAGCTGGTTCTTTGTGGTATCTGAAATCATGAGAAGCTGGTTCTGTGTGGTTTGCAAAATAATGATAACTACCCATGAGAAGCTGGTTCTATGGGGATTGTGAAATAATGATAACTACCCATGAGAAGCTGGTTCTATGGGGATTGTGAAATAATGATAACTACCCATAAGAAGCTGGTTCTGTGTGGTATGTGAAATAATGATAACTACCCATGAGAAACTGGTTCTATGGCGATTGTGAAATAATAACTACCCATGAGAAGCTGGTTCTATGGGTATTCTGAAATAATAACTACCCATGAGAAGTTGGTTCTATGGGGATTGTGAAATAATGATAACTACCCATAAGAAGCTGGTTCTGTGTGGTATGTGAAATAATGATAACTACCCATGAATAATAACTACCCATGAGAAGCTGGTTCTATGGGGATTGTGAAATAATGATTACTACCCATGAGGAGCTGGTTCTATGTGGTATGTGTGGTTTGCGAAATAATACTATTTGATATGTTGAATAAGAGTAACTACCCATGAGGAGCTGGTTCTATGTGGTATCTGAAATAATGATAACTACCCATGAAGCTGGTTCTATGGGAATTGTGAAATAATGATAACTGTGAAATAATGATAACTACACACGAGGAGCTGGTTCTATGTGGTATCTGAAATAATAATAACTACCCTTGAAAAGCTGGTAATATGTGGTATCTGAAATAATGATAACTACCCATGAGGAGCTGGTTCTATGGGGATTGTGAAATAATGATAACTACCCTTGAGAAGCTGGCTCTATCTGGTAGGTGAAATAATGAGAACTACCCATTTAAAGCTGGTTATATGTGGTATGTGAAATAAAGATCAACTGCCCGTGAGGAGCTGGTTCTATGGTGTATGTGAAATAATGATAACTACCCATGAGAAGCTAGTTCTGTGTGATATGTGAAAAAAAAAATTAATGTGAGAAACTGGTTCAATTTGGTATGTAGTAGAGGATATTGATTGAATTGATTGAATTGGATTTTATAGTCGCACCAACAGCTAAGGTCATACGGCGACTTTCCAGCTTCCATTGGTGGAGGAAGACCCCAGGTGCCCCTCCGGGCAATTTTCGTGCACGGGCAGGCACCTGGGTAGAACCACCGACGTTCCGCAAGCCAGCTGGATAGCTTCCTCACATAAAGATTCCTAGGCCCCTGAGGGATCGAACCTACAGCGGTGAGGGGCAAGTGATTTCAAGTCGGAGACGTTAACCACTCGGCCACGGACGCCCCCAGTAGAGGATATAGGTGTATAGTACCATGGTGTAGTACCATGGTGTATAATACCTCATTAAAAATGATCCTGCTCACATGGCACTGAATTTAAATTCAGAGAAGGGGCTTAACTCCTGTTAGCTTCATGATTCTGTTGTTAGTGGTTGTCCTACATTAAAAATGGGAAAGTGTTTTTTGCAAGAATATTTTTATTTGCAAGCATAATTTACTGAAATTTTTTAGAGATGATTGAATCTGTGACCATAGTTTACTTTCTTTGTATATATATACTCTGTCTCAGACATATTAATAAACGAAACTTCCTATCTGAACCAATGAAGTAACCAAAATATCACGTGGCACCTTAACTTTTCCTTCTATGTCCTCTGTCAGTTATTCACTGATTTTGATGAGAATACATTCAAAAGATTCATAGTGAATAGCAAATGGGATTATAATAATTTATGTTTATTTTGAAAATAAGAAATTGTATAAAAGGTGTTGAAATTTAAAAATGTCATAATTTTTCACTTTTCTCTTAAAAGTCAAAGTTTCCGTCAAACTCCCTTTTTGCTCTGAATGTAAGAGAAAGAAAAATACTACCATTGGAAAGAAAATTAAATGTGTGATAGGATTTGGCTGAAACTTGTATCTATAAAACTTTTCATGATGTGTGTTTAAAGTTGGGAAATAATTTGTGAAATTTTCGCACTGTGCCACGTGAAATTTAGATAATTTTCGTAGTGTCCAATCTATTTGTTCTTAGGTCTGTGATATATATTATATATCTATTTGATGCCCGCATTTGAAGTAAGGTCAAATTTTACATTGTTTTTGGGCCCCAATTTCTATTGAATTGCAATAAATGACAGGGCTCGAACTTAACGCTCGCATACTCGCAAAATGCGAGCGGACTTTGGAAAATGCGAGCTGAAATTTTAGGTACACGAAAAAAAATGTGAGTGCATATTTTCGTATGTCCATTTTAAAAATGATAGTAAAATGCATAAACACATGCAGCAAGTCAGAACTCCATAATCCTACAGGTAAATAACGCTTTCATTTTCTTTCTGTCTGTTCGTCTCTCGGCTATTTATATCTTCGGGAAAGCCTGCGCTGTGCGGCTGCGCAGTAGCATGCAGCCTCGGTCCCGACTTCTTTCTGTCTTTTCGTCTCTCGGCTATTTATATCTTCGGGAAAGCCTGCGCTGTGCGGCTGCGCAGTATCATGTAGCCTCGGTCCCGGCTTCATACATACGAATTGTATACCAGTCAGTGCAAACGAGAACCAGATTATTGTCGTCTGTCGGAAGCTGAGCAGATACAGTAATAGTTCAAGAGGAATTGTAGTCAATTCATTATAATTTCCATTCTATAATATAGTTACTTACCAAATTAACATAATATAACCATAATTTGTATTAATTGTAACTGAACAAAACTGCCAGTGAAAGATTGGTTTTGCCAGTAGAAAATATGCCAGTGGGAAAAAAAGTTAAGTTCGAGCCCTGAATGATAATAAATAATGGACACAAACAAAATACTTAAGTTCTCATTACGTCCCATTGGTGGAGGAAGGAGCCATCTGACTAAGTTCGTATCCGTGGCCATGATAGTAACGACCCCGCTTTTAAACCTTTCTCGCCTCACCGCTGCAGGTTCGAATCCCATCTGGAGCTCAGCTGGTCAAGTGAGAAAGTGTCAATTCTTATGTTCTACCCAGGAAAAATGGGGTGGTCTGCCTCTACCACCAACAAGTCCATCGTCATATATGTTCTAACATGAGCTAAAAAAGACGTAAAGCACTATTGAAACAAACAAACCAATCCACTATAGGGACGAATGTATGTTAAACAGGTTCGGGCTGTTTTAAGGGTTATAGCTTAAAGCCTGGGCATGACTACCATAGTGATCATAAGCTACTGTGTATTTCAGTGTGCCAAGACGTCGAATATGAATCTAAATAATGTTTTATTACTTTCTGTATGTTTTCATACCTGATATGATTAGATAGGATGAAAACAGACGCTCTTGGGATCTGTTTGCAATCTTGCCTTAGCCATCCACTAGGCTTTGCAAAGCCAAACATTTATTTTGACCCCACATGTTGACATGTTTTTTTCATTTTTTTAGCTCTACTGGCCCTGGCCAGCAGAGCTTATGGGATGGCGAGTTGTCCGTATGTCGTCCGTCTGTCCGTTAACTTTTACCTCGTTAAGACGATAGGGCCTTCATTTTTCATCCAATATTTACCAAACTTTAACATCAATGTCAATATTAATGAAAGCTTGGACAAGTTCGAAAACTAACTATATCGGACCAGTAACAACGGAGTTATGGTCCTTGATTTAGTTAAAAATGCTATATTTTGCCTCATTAAGATGATTGGGCCTTCATTTTTCATCCGATCTTTACCAAACTTTAACAGTTTGTTAATATCAATGAAAGCTCGGACAAGTTCAAAAACCAGCCAGATCGAACCAGTAACAACGGAGTTCTGGTCCTTGATTTAGTTAAAAATGCTATATTTTGCCTCATTAAGACGATTGGGCCTTCATTTTTCATCCGATCTTTACCAACTTTAACACATTGTTAATATCAATGAAAGCCTGGACAAGTTTGAAAACCAGCCAGATTGGACCAGTAACAGTGGAGTAATGGCCCTTGATTTAGTTAAAAATGCTATATTTTGCCTCATTAAGATGATAGGGCCTTCATTTTTGATCAGATCTTTACCAAACTTTATGAGATTGTTAATATCAATGAAAGCTCGGATAATTTCGGGTAAAAAAAAGCCAGATTGGACCATTTACACTGGAGTTATGGCCCTTGATTTTCTGAAATATGCTATATTTTGGCCTCAATAAGACGAAAGGGCCTTCATTTGGCCGGATTTCAGTGAAACTTTTCAGGGATGATCAGTACCAAGCCTAGTTGTTCATATCGTCACCGTGTTCCGGTTGAATGATTTTGGCAGAGTTGTGGCCCTTTAAGGGTTTTAATACACAAACTTTGTCCTGACTAGTTCTCCTGAACCCCTGGCCGGATTTAAACAAAACTTTTTAGGGATGATCAGTTCCTGGTCTAGTTGTGCAAATCATGGCCGTGTTCAGGTTGATAGATTTTTTTGGCAGAGTTATGGCCCTTTAAAGGTTTTAATACACAAACTTTGTCTGGAATAGTTTACAGATTTTTGGCGGAGTTATGGCCCTTAAAATGTGTTTGAAACACAAACATTTTCCGGGCTAGTTCTCCTGAATCCCTGGCTGGATTTCAACGTAACTTGACAAGGATGATCAGTATCAAGCGTAGTTGTGCATATCATTGACATATTCCGGTTGAATGATTTTGGCAGAGTTATGGCCCTTTAAAGGTTTTAATAGACAAACTTTGTCCAGATTAGTCTCTTCTTGGTTGGGATGATCAGTACCAAGCTTAGTTGCACCTGTCATTGCCGTGTTGTGGTTGAATGAATTTTGGGAGTAATGACCCCTTAAATGTTTTGATACACTAACTTTGTACAGACTAGTTCTCTAGAACGTCTGGCTGGATTTCAGCAAAACTTGGCAGGGATGATCAGTACCAAGCCTAGTTGCCTATGTCATCACCATGTTCCGGTTG
>JAWPHD010021697.1:0-27454 GCA_037043455.1 Cyrtodaria siliqua
GGGTTGGATAAGTAATTTTGTCTTCTGCAAATTCTGTGGCTCCCCATGGAACCCAAATGTGATGGCCCATAAGATGTGCAATAAAGCAGATCTAGGCTTTGCATGTAAGCATGTATAATCTATTATTTTTGTTTGGGATTGTTATAGCATTATGCATCTTATTACTTCACCCATATTAGGGCATGGCTCCCTTCTCCCCCACCACCCCATCCTACCCCCGCCCCCACTCCCCTCCACACCTTTTTTTTTTACATATTTCTGTGTTGTTTTAGTCCAATTCTTACACATTATGTTGCAATCGTCCACGCCCCTACCACCCCCACCCCCCAGCCTCTCACCCCAACATCCCCCCCCCCCCCCCCACCAAACTTGATTTTTTTAATTTTTTTTTTTTTCTTCATATTTTTGTGTTGTTTTTGGTGAATTATTCATAGCTTCTTACACTGATATGTTGCCCTCAACCACCCCCACTCCCCCCACCAGCCACCCCACGCCTCGCTCCCCACCCCCTCCTCCTCATCCACCCCCACCCCACACGCTTCCCGCACCCCACTCTAAAACTACAATTTTTTTATATTTTTTTTTTACATATTTCTGTGTAGTATTGGTCAATTCTTACAATAGTTATGTTGTGCTCCCAACCCCACCCCACATTGTTGTATGCCTTGTTTTCTGATGGTATATACTAGCTATAAATTTATTATTCTCCGAAAAATCGAATAGTCAAGCTGCGCTGTTCTCCGACAGCTCTTGCTTTTTTATAGAAATGGCATTTGTTTTTTAAACAAATGCACTTAAATGTCATCTCAAGCAAACCTGTAAACTCCATTGTTTTTAGTTATTGAAATGTTTACTAACTTTCATTTAAGCATCAGTTATCTTTTTTTTTAAGTCCCCGCCCTCCGTTAGAGAGACATGTGAATCTGTGGATTTTCTTGTTTAAATAAATATCAGCATTATCTTTTAACTGAACATTTAAAAACTTTGAGAGAATGGACTGAATGAAATATTAAATGTTTATTCTGCATGAGAGTGTAGGTGGAAGCTAGAGTAACCATTGGCAATGAAGTAAACGCCGCCATAGTTGGGGACCATGACGATGAAGATGAAAAAAGGCATCGAGGGACATGATCATAACTCAGGTAACCATGGTAGCTAATTTTAGGATTATGACTTGATATCAATGTCAGCAAGCTTCAAACCTCAATCATGTTGCATAACCAATTTTTGGAAATTGATATATTGTTCCCATGAAATTTACATATTATCCAACTGTGGTGCAATAAATATATATATTAACCCTCTGGTAAAAAATCAGCTTGGTGTAAAGAAGACAGTAACTATACTGAGCAAAATAATTTAGCACCTAAAATGCATGTCATTTCCATAGATGAGATACAAAGCCGTGTATTATCCTTGGTCAATGATACATGGACATAATATGACCAATAATAATGCTACAAAGTCATTTATAAACATAAGCCGTGTGATAAAATAATTCTAGTACTCTTCGCTGAGAAAATAATAAAATAACACATATTTTTGGAAAATCACATGCTTACCAAGCATGTCTATAATATCTTCAAAACAATTATATCAATGTTCATTATGTTTTATGTATGTCTCTAAAAAGTTGTACTAAACTTTTTTTGTTCACTATATTATGATTTTAATTTATTGAACACAACCTCAGAGATAGACAAGTTGTTGTTGTCTTTTATGTTAAAAGTCTATCACGTCTTTTTCTCAGTTAACCCTCATTTCGGTCTGTGTACAGAAATTTGATAAGGCAGCACTTGGCAAAACAGACCTAGACAGATCTAGACTAAGATCGGTGAAATGAAACTCGAAAAGAAATTGTCTTTTTACACCAGGGATTATAATTGATTATTTGTTGGTTCTGTTTAAAAGGAATTGGTAAATAGTCCAACTCGTTAATGCTGTTCTAGCTCGTTAAAAAAGTAAATCGTGTTGTGCTTCTTCTGGTCACAAGATATTAAAGGTGACGAGTGTCTCCCAATCTTGCGAAGAAAAAAAAGAGTGTAAATATTTGTTACAAACATGCTTTACTTCTACACATATCTTAATTTGTGAACTTTGTAATAAGCCGTTAATAGCGTTAGAAATTGGCAGGTATTCAAATTTATAAAACCTTTATTTAAAGAGAGTGTATTTAAACCGTGTCCCACTGTTTGAAGTTAATTATATAGTTATCTGTGCTTAAGAAAGCTCGTAAAAGTCTCCCGTCTTAACTGCATGCTTCTGCAGATCATATTAAAGGTATATTTACATTCATAAGTAAACAAAATATGGTAGCAAAATGTATTTATATCCCCTTACACATACCGAGGATAAACGATTTTTGGTTTGTCGTTTCCCTATCTATCCACAGGGTTCAAATTTTACACTAATTTACTAAATGCAAGTAGCTTTTTACAGATTTCAAGTAGAAAATATTAGCACTTGCTTAATTTTGCAAGTAATAAAAGAAACCCACTGTCTAAATCTACATTTATTCCTCAAACTTAGTAATGTAGGTGTATGGTAATTATAATGATATATGATTACCTTGTTGGTTAGAGATTAGATCATGGCGGGGATATCTTTATTTACACTGTCCTGTTTTAATGAGATGACATTAGGGTAAGTGTGAGGTTTGGTGCACCCTAGAACCGGTTTAAACCCCCAGTGGCCTATTTTGCCACTGACCGTTCCATTATTACTTTTGCCTTCTTGTTTGCTATTTGTGTGTTTCTGTGTTTTGTGGTTGAATTTGTCCTCCTTGAATGCTACATTCCCTGTCCGATCTTTTTATATTTCTTTACCTTGTTGCATCTAGCCGAGTGTTAAACTGTCATCATTCACATGTACAGCATACCTGCTACAATGAAATTATTAATTAATGCAATTCCATTGATTAAAACAGCAAGTAGAAAATCTTGGTACTTGCTTTTTTTTTAGCAAATGGTTCTAAATATTAGCAATGTAGCAATACTAGATGTTTTTTTTTATTGTACTATCTTTAGAATATTTCTTTAATTTCATAATGTTTTTAATGTCCTCAAAAAAATTACCTACCTACCTGTACCACATACCCACTTATAAATGAAACCATGGGTCTGGAAACAGCAAGCAAACAGTTTATTAAGGATGGCCTGCTGTTAAAATTGTTTGAACTATAAATAACCTACATTTTTAAATGAAACATGATACAGATGTTTATAATCTTTTCATTTTCATGGAAATAATTAAATCATACACACCCATATTTTTTTAATTATTTCAAATTCCTAAATTTGTTCTTTTCAAATAATAAAAATACATTGAATCCAGCAGGATTTAAGTTACAACTTGGGCTATGATGTGTCCCTTGTCTTAAAGACACAGAACTGTATTTAATTGAAACAGAAATGAATTGTTCTACAGTATTATCTGTTGAAACTTTTGATGAAGAAATTTGTTTTTAAATTTTGCCTTGTTCATTTTCTTACTTGTCAGGTTTTGTCATGTCTCGGTATACCAGGGGCGGATCCAGGATTTCAGCTTAGGTGGGGCGTAAGATTTTGGTCAATTTTCGGGTCCGTTTCTAGCCTCATAAATACGGTTGCGGTAGTGCATTGATAGGGTAAAAAATCAGTTTTCAAATAAAAGGAGTTAACAGTGTGTTAATTAAACCATTCATTAGCCATTATGCGTCGAGCGAGCGAAATTTTTTTTTATACTGAGGGCGTGCAGTGAAATTGTTTGATATTTTATCTACAGTAACATGGACATACATGTATGAATAAAAAAAGTCTGTTTTCAAATAAAAGGATTTAACAATGTGTTAATTAAACCACTCATTAGCCATTATGCGTCGAGCGAGCGAAAATAATTCTACTGAGGGCGTGCTTCGAAATTGTTTGATATTTTATCTACAGTAACATGGACATACATGTATGAATAAAAAAGTCCATTTTCAAATAAAAGGATTTAACAATGTGTTAACTAAAGCACTCATTAGTCATTATGCGGTGAGCGAGCGAAGCGAGCAAAAACATTTTTTATACTGAGGGCTTGCATCGAAATTGTTTGATATTTTATCTACAGTAAAATGGACATACATGTATGATCCGGAATTTTTAGGGGGGACGCGCGCCGGGTGCGCCCCCCCTGGATCCGCTAGTGTATACTATTTAGCCCATGCACTTAATGTTTTCACTTTAAGGAGAAACTAGATGCTGTTGTTTTTTTGCCTGTTGTTTTAATTATATGATGTTATTTGATGTAATGTTTTGTCACGTTTTGTCACCATGTCATAATGATGGCCAACAATGTATATAAATAATTAAACAATAGGGTATTAAATTAGCTCTGGTATTTGTTTGTTAGAAGAATACCGTATTTCCCCCTAATAGTAGCGCCCACACGTTTTTCAAGAATACCATATTTCCCTTAATAGTAGCGCCCACACGCTTTTCAAGAATACCGTATTTCCCTTATTAGTAGCGACTACACCCTTTAAAGAATACCCTATTTCCCATAATAGTAGCACCCACACGCTTTTCAAGAATACCTTCTTTCCCCCTAATAGTAGCGCCCACACGCTTTTCAAGAATACCGTTTTTTTTTTGTGTTTTTTTATTTTAAAAGGTGGAGGGTGTGGGTGGTGGGGGGGATGGGGTACTACAGTTAGGGGAGGCAATCTTATTGGGGAAATACAGTATGAGTTCATTCAGTAGCAATGCGACTGTGTCTGGTCAGAATCGTGCGAAACAATTATTTTATTTCGCTCAGTTACTTAGTGCCAACTGGTTTTATGTGCGATATATGGCTGCGTGATGCCTGTTAACAAACATTTCTTAGCTTCGGTTCAGACCACACTTCAAGTATATCTTAAGGGACAATGTCATCTAGTGCTTTGTTCTCTCTGAAGTTGCTAGTATAATTATATTGTTTAATTAGGGTTAATGAATGGCTGGTCATGGTAAATCTTTATGGAAATTTTAAGGTAAAAAGTATTTTTATTTTTTTTATTTAATCAGAAAAGGAACACGCTTCTGAAACGGGATTATAGAACAGTGTGGTGGGACCTGCTTATCTCTAAATGGAATGTGGTTCTATAAACAGACTGGTCTTCATGGAATGTGGTTCTATAAACTGAGTGGTCTGTCTGGAATGTGGTTCTATAAACTGAGTGGTCAGTCTAGAATGTGGTTCTATAAACTCTATGGTCTATCTGGAATGTGGTTCTATAAACTGAGTGGTCTGTCTGGAATGTGGTTCTATAAACTGAGTGGTCTGTCTGGAATGTGGTTCTATCAACCAAGTGGTCTGTCTGGAATGTGGTTCTATCAACCAAGTGGTCTGTCTGGAATGTGGTTCTATAAACTGAGTGGACTGTCTGGAATGTGGTTCTATAAAGTTAGGTCTGTCCAGAATGTGGTTCTCTAAACTGAGTGGTCCATCTGGAATGTGGTTCTCTACACGGAGTGGTCTGTCTGGGATGTGGTTCTATAAACTGAGTGGTCTGTCTGGAATGTGGTTCTCTAAACTGAGTGGTCTGGTTGGAACGTGGTTCTATAAACTGAGTGGTCTGTCCGGAATGTGGTTCTATCAACTGAGTGGTCTGTCTGGACAGTGGTTCTATAAACTGAGTGTTCTGTCTGGAATGTGGTTTTATAAACTGAGTGGTCTGTCTGGAATGTGGTTCTATAAACTGAGTGTTCTGTCTGGAATGTGGTTTTATAAACTGAGTGGTCTGTCTGGAATGTGGTTCTTTAAACTGAGTGGTCTGTCCAGAATGTGGTTCTATAAAATGAGTGGTCAGTCTAGAATGTGGTTCTATGAACTAAGTGGTCTGTCTGGAATGTGCTTCTATAAACTGAGTCGTCTGTCCGGAATGTGCTTCTTTAAACTGAGTGGTCTGTCTGGAATGTGGTTCTCTAAACTGAGTGGTCTGTCCGGAATGTGCTTCTATAAACTGAGTAGTCTGTCTAGAATGTGGTTCTATAAACTGAGTGGTCTGTCTGGAATGTGGTTCTCTAAACTGAGTGGTCTGTCTGGAATGTGGTTCTCTTAACTGAGTGGTCTGTCCGGAATGTGCTTCTATAAACTGAGTGGTCCAAAATGTGCTTCTATAAACTGAGTGGTCTGTCCGGAATGTGCTTCTATAAACTGAGTGGTCTGTCCGGAATGTGCTTCTATAAACTGAGTGGTCTGTCCGGAATGTGCTTCTATAAACTGAGTGGTCTGTCCGGAATGTGCTTCTATAAACTGAGTGGTCTGTCCAGAATGTGCTTTTATAAACTGAGTGGTCTGTCCGGAATGTGGTTCTATAAACTGAGTGGTCTGTCCGGAATGTGCTTCTATAAACTGAGTGGTCTGTCCGGAATGTGGTTCTATAAACTGAGGGGTCTGTCCGGAATGTGCTTCTATAAACTGAGTGGTCTGTCTGGAATGTGCTTCTATAAACTGAGTGGTCTGTCCGGAATGTGCTTCTATAAACTGTGTGGTCTGTCCGGAATGTGCTTCTATAAACCGAGTGGTCTGTCTGGAATGTGCTTCTATAAACTGAGTGGTCTGTCTGGAATGTGCTTCTATAAACTGAGTGGTCTGTCCGGAATGTGCTTCTATAAACTGAGTGGTCTGTCCGGAAAGTGCTTCTATAAACTGAGTGGTCTGTCCGGAATGTGCTTCTATAAACAGAGTGGTCTGTCTGGAATGTGCTTCTATAAACTGAGTGGGTCTATAAAGCCCATTCTCAAAGATGAGGGTATACCAGAAGAACGTAATAATCCATTGGGTTGTCAAATGAATGCCAATTCAAAATATATGCCACCATAAGTATAGGTATTTACATACAGACAATGCCCATATAAATAAAGATTTCCAGTTAAGGGCCCATCGAAGCGATCGCGAATGTCTTAAAGAGTAATTATGTTTGTATTTATGGGAATATATCTGTATGACAAATGGTGCAAGACATGCCGTTGTTATTGCAAATATAACAACAAAGATTTGCAAATATTCAGTGCACATGTCCTTTGTCTTTTCATAATATATTGTTTAGGTGCATATGTCTTCTGCCTTTTCATAATATATTGTTTACATGGTGCAACGATTTTTCTTTGATGTTTATAAGGCCAAATAAAACAACATGTATGGTTCATATTACATTTTAAAATAAAATGCATTAGGAATTCAAGAATTTTGATTTTGTTTTGTAGTCATCACAGGCTATATAAAACATATTAGAAGTTGAGTACATATCAGTTATATCCTCAAATGTCACAATAAAAAAATAGGGGATGGTCGGAGTCCGGAACCAAATACATACTGTTCTATTTGATTTAATTATTTGTTATGTATTCCACAAAAAAGGTGCCTGCTGGCCTCAGAACATCACTAAGTGTTCTGAGATCTGAGATAATAACTTATCTGAATAATGCGATAAAAGAGTTATGGCATATATGTAATTGTCAAATGTGTATGTTATGGCATATATGTAGTTGTCACATTTGTATGTTATAGCATATATGTAGTTGTCAAATTCATATGTTATGGCCTATATGTAGTTGTCAAATTCATATGTTATGGCCTATATGTAGTTGTCAAATTCATATGTTATGGCCTATATGTAGCTGTCAGATTCATATATTATATGGCATATATGTAGTTGTCAAATTCATAATTATGGCATATATGTAGTTGTCAAATTCATAATTATGGCATATATGTAGTTGTCAAATTCATAATTATGGCATATATGTAGTTGTCAAATTCATATGTTATGGCCTATATGTAGCTGTCAGATTCATATGTTATATGGCCTATATGTAGTTGTCAAATTCATATGTTATGGCCTATATGTAGTTGTCAAATTCATAATTATGGCATATATGTAGTTGTCAAATTCATATGTTATGGCCTATATGTAGCTGTCAGATTCATATGTTATATGGCCTATATGTAGCTGTCAGATTAATATATTATATGGCATATATGTAGCTGTCAGATTCATATATTATATGGCATATATGTAGCTGTCAGATTCATATATTATATGGCATATATGTAGTTGTCAAATTCATAATTATGTTATGGCATATATGTAGTTGTCAAATTCATAATTATGTTATGGCATATAATTATGTAGTTGTCAAATTCATATGTTATGGCATATATGTAGTTGTCAAATTCATATTTATGGCATATATGTAGTTGTCAAATTCATATGTTATGGCATATATGTAATTAGTTTAACTACACACGTACTTCCAAAAAAACCATCTTCAGCAACATGGAAGAATTGCGCATTTATAAAGATGGAGATTAAAATAATATGCTTATAATAGTAATTGATTTTGTGGGAACAAGAATCGTTTTTGAAAACAATTGACCCTGAACTTCATTCAGCGCAGTTCCTGGTTATTGTTGCTGTATTAATCAGTCGGAAAATAAGCATTAATTACGAAACTTAGACACAATTTTTTTTTTATATATATTTAAAGGATTTGAACAAAGGATATCTAAAAAATATTATCTGTGAAAACTCCCAATTGTCTTGGGAACAATAGAGAATGTGCAGACTAATACAGTTTTAAAAAATTGATATCACCATCCTATTTTAATACTTTACAGAACAATTAAAGTCTGATTTTAAATGGGGGAAAAAAACACAAAAACACACACTTTTCTTTGCATTTCCATCTTAACAGCGTATGTAAATTCATTTTTGTCTCGCCTTTTTGAAGGAAAAAGGAAACATAGGTGTTGCATTTCTGGCAGCGGCGGCAAAAGCGTCAACATTCAAGTTTTGCGTTTTGGTAATTTTCTCACAACTGTATGCACCAGACCTTTCAAACTTTGCTTATAGTTGTATCTTGGGTGGTACATCGCAACATGACAAAGCAAATGTGGAAGTGACCTTGACCCTCCAAGCAAAGGGCAGATAACATAATATTTAGGTTCAACTTTTACGTTTAGGTCACTTTTTCACAAACTGTATACAATAGACCTTTAAAACTGCGCTGTATCTTGAGTGATATAAAATTTGCAAAGTGACAAAGCAAATGCGAAAATGACCTTGACCCTCCAAGCAAAGGGCAGATAGCACGACACAATATTTTTCTGACAGAAAATTAACGTTATTCCAGTTAAAAGTGAATGGAAAAAAGTGCCTTAATTATCCATGAATTTCAGTCTGAAAAAATCGAGCAGTATCAGATTAGTGCTGAGCATGCTAAACGCTATTTAATAGTCATTCATAGAATACCCTAAAGCAGCATTTCAACTTGTTAAAATCATTCATTTGGTGTACACCACCCATTGCTCGAAATGCAAAATAGGTGATGAACAGTTATGAAACCATTGTTAAACTATTTGTCAGCTTTCACTAAAGCATTTAATATTTATTGCTAATATCTTTTTAAAATAAATCAACCATTAAATCCATCTAATGGGATTCATGACAAAATTTACCCTCCAGTATTACATAAGGTCTAAGTGATTAAATTTTGATAGATTTATAATGATATACCATTAAAGGTTGTGGTATTGATTTTCCTAAATGTAGACAAAAGGCGTTTAGGTAGCAAGATAGCCATTGTGTTGACTTGTTAAATTACTCGTTTACTTTTTGAAATTGTTGACTCATGTTCAGTTGAAATCAGTCAAATGTATATGTTTGTTAGTTATTATACCGTACTAAATCATATAATAAAAAAGCATACCGTATTTACCGTATAAGTTGGGATACCGTAAGGATTGGGACAACCTTGAATTTTAGAAAAATAATTATTTTTAGTTTGGGACACATCACAAATTTCATAAAAATTCATAATTTTAATATAATTTAAATTGGGACAGTCAAATTTTGGCAAAAAAATGATCAAATTTAATGTGCTAAATGCATCGGTAAATCCCGTAATTATACAAAATATAGGGGTAGTCGACAAGATCATAGTTAGATTTGTTCTTGTAAACGTTCTCTCCATAATGCAGCATGAGGCATCCGTGTCCCACTGGAGCTTTCTTTAGTTCTTCAAGACCTTTCAAGATGGTTTCCGCAGATCTCTTAATGTAGAAACACACATGGATATAAAGATGGCAGTCTCAGAAAACAATCGTTCACTTTTGTTCCATCTCGGAATGAAGCTACGGGTATTAATTAAGACTTGGTTCTGAGCATGGATAGCGTTCATTCATTGGTATTACTGTTCTGGCAAGGTTGATGCTTGACATTGTCACCTATTTCAATAATCATCTTTATGTTTCAGTGTCCAGGGTGTCTTAATTAATATATTAATTAACAGCCCTCCAAATATGTACCATTATCAGCCATTTAATGTTGTGTTTCAGTGTCCTTGATGAGAGAACAATATTGGAGAACCTGCAGGCCAGATACAGCAATGATCAAATTTATGTAAGTTTTTCATATGTACTCATGGTAAAGACAAATTCAAGAATCCTGTTGAAGTACACATCATACAGAAGATCAGTATTGTAGTATTGAATTGTTTTTTAATGGCTCCAGACAACACATTAAGTTGTTTTTTTCCGGGAACCCTGCCTTACTAGTACTATCAATAGATCACTGTGGTTCTTTAACATGCTCCGAATATAAACTCTGATACAATGGAACGGGCGATTTATGTCCTTATCCGACCAGCATTGTAGTAGACAAGTCACATTATAAACTGGGGGAATATTAATGTACATGTGCATGCAGTAATCAGTATATTTAACTAAAATCATTTAAAAACTTTGATCAGTAAGCAGTAATCAGTATATTTAACTAAAATCATTTAAAAACTTTGATCAGTAAGCAGTAATCAGTATATTTAACTAAAATCATTTAAAAACATTGATCAGTAAGCAGTAATTAGTATATTCAACTAAAATCATTCAAAAACATTGATCAGTCCATGATGTTTTATTGAAAGTCAAGCCTGTCTGTAAGACTTACTTAATAATAAAAAAGATTCCCCTCTATAAACAAAACCGATTTACATGATGTTGCCTGTAAAGAATTAAATATTGGAGAAATACTCCTCATAACTGTGTCTTAAAAGACAGGCTTTATTTTGCAGTTAATGATTTATTCCTGTTTTGTTCAAATTAAATTCTTAAAAAAAAAAAAATGGAAATCTTGATCAGTGGTGAACCTGGCATAATCCTATACACCCGTATAATTCAGAGTTGGGTGTCGGAAAAATGAAAAAGCTAAAAATGTGAAAAATGCAATAAAAAGTGAAGCCCCTCCCACACCCTCCCCTGTGTGTATACCCAAAAACACTCCAGGTACGGGCCTGAAAGTGTTTAGAAAGGACTCAAGAAGGCACTTATGTACATGTTATGGGGCATTTTTTGAAGGAAGAATAAATGTACACAAGACTTCAAGGTGGCTGTGCTTTTCTTTAGAGACGATACGTACAGATGAAGACTAGGCCATTTTCACAGACTGAATGTTAAAGACATACTACTGTTCGCAAAGTGGTTAACATAATTTATTTGGCCGGTTCTTAATGAACTACCTACTGATGATGTGTTTATTGATAATTGTTTACAATTGAATTGGGTTTTACGGTGCACACATGGCACCTAACAGGAATGAACAGGCCAGGCTCAACCCCCATTTTCATTAAGATAAAATATGGCCAATGGGCCTAGAATCTTCTAACCTGCAGAATTGCAAAGTTGCTGCAAATTCTATAATAGACACTCCACTTACGATGGAGCCATGTTTCCACATTTGCATATGCAGTGTCATAATGAAGACCTTGAATGAGCATGATAAAAAATTACAAAATGAACATGAAAGGGGCGGGGTCCTACCCCTCCGTCTCTAGCGGGATTGATGAAGACCTTGAATGAGCATGAAACAAAATGACAAAATGAACATGAAAGGGGCAGGGACCTACCCTCTGCCTCTAGCAGGATTTGCAGTGGTTGTATTCTACCCCGTCAACCACACGAGGAGATTGTTTACAAACTTAAAGTGATGCTATCTAAGGTATTTCCCTGCCCGGGTATTTTTCTTCCATCAATTACCAACATAACACATTCCAGCCTTCCTCTAGCCCTAGTGATATAAAGATTCCCAAATGTTGGTTCATCAATAACATATAAATCAGAAACCTCCTCACCTAAATATATGTGCCACATATAACCCTTACAATTTCTGAACGTGAGATGCTATGCTGTCCTGCACATAAAAAGACATAGTTATGGATTAAACGTATGAAATATGTTAAAACTGTGTGGGACTTCAAGTGATTACAAATATTGGAACGTCACTTTTGTTATTAATTAAAACTCATCAGCACGTTACCTAAAACTCATCAGCACGTTATCTAAAACTCATCTGCACGTTATCTAAAACTCATCAGCACGTTACCTAAAACTCATCAGCACGTTATCTAAAACTCATCAGCACGTTACCTAAAACTCATCAGCACATTATCTAAAACTCATCAGCACGTTACCTAAAACTCATCAGCACGTTATCTAAAACTCATCAGCGCGTTACCTAAAACTCATCAGCACGTTATCTAAAACGCATCAGCACGTTATCTTGATTATTTTGAGCTGCCCAGGAGATAGGGAAATCATACATAGGAAACTGGGAAATGTGCCCTAGTCTTACTATCAAATAGATTTCTATGGTTCTATAATGTGCTGATAGGATAGACTCGGGTACATGGATTATGTTCCCATCTGACAGACGAGGCTAAGTGAAGAGTCTTGACGAAGGAAACATCGGAGAAACCTGGTGACATCACTTAGATTTGAACTTATTTAACCTCCGGATTCAGAGTCTACCCTGCTATCCACTGCGCCATGGATGTTAAAACACTTATTCCTTAAATGGAATGGTTTGCTGTATATTTGTACAAACAATTTTTTTGCCTTAAAAACATTCACATCAAAAGTGTGAAATGGTCACAGTGCTAGTGCAGTTACAGTGAAATTAAAATTCTAATTAATGTTTAAAACTACATCTTTGTGGCTTTGCAGACGTACTGTGGAAGTATTTTGGTTTCGGTCAACCCGTATCACATGTTCAATATCTACGGGCTGGACATGGTCAAGCGCTACGAGGGACAGCCTATTGGAGCACTACCTCCGTAAGTACTAATGCTGTTCAATAGTCCTTATCTGGAACACGTGTATGTTGAATTTTTCAGTCACATGATGTAGGTAAGAACATAGCTCTTTGATACTGCACACCTTGCCCATGCTGGACATTGCAATATTTGTTTTCGCTATTGTTTTACTCAGACATTAGTTGTCTCCCTTGTCGTATTTTCAATCAAATCAAATCAAATCAGCCATCTGCAACTTATGTTTTCATTAAATTATTCAAAAATATGAAGCAGACGTGTTTGTACCTATATTACAAAACTGGTTAACTCTATCGTATGAAAGTTCCGGAGTGCATATATTGTAACAGAAGTTTGGTCCATTGAAGTGCTCAGTCTACGGGATTGATTGGTGCACTAATTGATTAAAAGTTACGTAACCAAGACTCACGTGTTTGTAGAAAAGGTGGTGTTAATAAAAGAAGTAAGCAGCTAAGAGAATTTGTTGCTTCACATTATATTATTTAAAAATAGTCCATTTACTTTTTGACAAAAGATCAAAGCTCAAGATTCATTTGATGTTAGACTTTTGTATTTTCACTTGGCTTTCAATTCTTTTGTTGCAGAATTTAATTTGCAAGCTGTGAGTTGTGCTTAATGAAAATTTAGACTGTAAAACACCTGTTTTCGGGTAGTTATAATGAACTGGATAAAACAATGGATATTGTAATTGTTTGTTTCAGGCACCTGTTTGCCATCGCCAGTACCTCGTATGGGCGGATGATGAAGAATACAGAGAATCAAGTTATTGTCATCAGGTAGGTAACATTTACTCATCTAGCTGGGAGCCGTATATTTACCAATTCTCATATAGCTGGGAACAAATACATTGAATCTAGCTGGGATGATATAGGTAACATTGCTCATCCAGCTAGGAACCGTATATGTATCATTGCTCATCTAGCTGGGAACCATATACATTGTATGTTCCATTGCTCATCTAGCGAGGAACCATAATAATGTAACATTGCTCATCTGGCTGGAAGCCATATATGTAACATTGCTCGTTAAGCTTTGATCATCTAGCTGGGAACCGTATAGATAGCATTGCTTATCAAGCAGGGAACCATATATTTTCTCTAAGGGGAACCAGGTAGGTGACATTGTTCATTTTGTACACTATATAATATTGTACTGTATATTAATTGATATAATAAAACAAATCAATTATAAAAAAATAAGTCCTTTCGGCTTGTTACAGAATTGGAGAAATGCATTTAACCAAAAGAGGAGAGTACTCACTTTGAGCAGTTGGAAAATATATGTATGCAAGTCGTAAATGCAGAGTTCTCTACCCTGATGCACTGCCCTCTATGGTTCAGAAGGACTGTGTTCACCCTTTGAAAATGTCTGTATGTTAGTCATACACAATTTGAAGCATCAACGATGAAATAAACTCATGATATTACAGTATTAAAATTGAAATTAAAACCTCCAAATCTATTGATTTATTCAGCAGAGAGTCATAAAATACGCTTGGCCGGCATTATGTAAGCAGTAATATAAACATTTTATTCACTTCTGTCTCGCTTTTATGCTAATAGCAAATAAGAATAAATAAACTTTTCATGCTTTTTCTGGCATACAAGTCCCTAATTTGGGCAAAGTATCAAAATCTAATCCATTTTCACGATTTTATTTAGAGTAGGTGGCGTTATTAACACATATTCAGTCGACTTAATTTAAGGTCCCGGGTATACTATTTAGCTTTCAAGAAATGGCCCGAAAGAATCAATTTGTTTCACCTTTTTATCACTGGCAATTTAATTTAAATTTTCATATGATGTTCTAATGAATGGAGATATGCTCTTAGTGTGGAAAATGAATCAGAGGTCATGCATCAATATTTTTTAATAAAAATAAGAAGATAAAAACGGGGGCATTTAAGTTCATAGTATCTCATATTCATTGAAGGTTGAAAGTGTTTACATACTCTCCAACAATTCTAAACAAATTTTATACAAGTAAGTTGTTTGAGATTGAAGTATAAATTAAATGGAAAGAACGAATCTCTATGGGTTTCTTGCAAACCAGATACGGGAATCTTCATCGAACACATGCTGGACAATCTTATCTTATCAATCCCTCGGTATTACTCGGTTCCAATAAAAGCAATTATACCTCATGTTGGAATTCTTGAACTTCATTGGATACCCATGATAGATTCTTATATTCCAACAAATGTAGGTAATGGTTCTAAACCATCATGGACAATAAGCAGTACAATGACACTTGAATGTTTCCACCCTTTATTGTGTGGTGGATGACATATAAACCTTAGAATTACACACATACACAACATACATTTGTTATCGTACTGTGTTTATATAAAAAACAACTCAGGTCTAAGTATAGATGTTTTAAAGTAAAACAAATTGTTTACTATCTGGCCATATTGACACGAAGACTTCAGCAATTATAAATGCAACATCAATAACTGGAGGTGGATCAGTCTGTGCTTGGACTGATTCCTATCTAAAAATATTTATGGTCATCTTTCTAAAATCATAAACATCAATACAGACTTGTCCCAATACTTATGATTGTTGTTTAGGCAGATAAAGACAAATATAACAGCAGTCGTATTTATAAATCGATTTTCCGTCGGTTTTGTTTTTGGACACCAGATGTAATATTGAATGTTCCGGAAATACATAGTGTACACAGGTGTTGTTTTTCTGATTATATCATCAGGTGTGAGTTCCATCTGCTGAATTCAGATTTCAAATTAGAAAATGACACAAACAAATGCAGATAATATAAATATCAGTTTCGAAGTTGTAATTGTACCTTTTTATCATACTCATAAAAATATTGTAAAACTCAAAATAAAATAAAATTGAAGCCAGTTTTGTCGAAGTTAGGCCATTATTAGCTCTACTGATCAGAGATCAGCAGAGCTTATGCCGTGGTGCGGCGTCCGTCGTCCTTCCGTCCGTCCGTCTGTCCGTCTGTCCGTAAACTTTTATTTGTAGCGACTTCACAGCTGAAACTACTGGATGGATATTCATGAAACTTTACAGAAATGTTGCCCATAAAGTCTAGTTGATCCTAGCAAAAATTCATGTTGATGTGAAATCCAAGATGGCCGCCAAAGCTAAAAATAGAGTTTTAAAATACAAGTTTGTAGCGACTTCTTCTTGAAAACTATAAGTGATATTGATATGGGACTTTTTCTAAAATGATCAGCATGACATGATGTTGATCCTAGTCAAAAATCGTTTTGATTCAACGTTAAACATGGCTGCCAGCGGCCATCTTTGTTTACATAGAGTTATATAGTAAAAACTTGTAGCGACTTCTTCTCTGAAACTACTTGGCGGATTGTCATGAAACTTTACAGGAATGTTGCTCTTGATGTCTAATTGATCCTAGAAAAATTTCAGGTCGGCCGGAAATTCAAGATGGCCGTCACAGCTAAAAATAGATTTTTAAAAAATAAGTTTGTAGCGACTACTTCTTGAAAACTATAAGTGATATTGATATGGGACTTTTTCTAAAATGATCAGCATTACATGATGTTGATCCTAGTCAAAAATCGTTTTGATTCAACGTTAAACATGGCTGCCAGCGGCCATCTTTGTTTACATAGAGTTATATAGTAAAAACTTGTAGTGACTACTCCTCTGAAGCTACTTGGCGGATTGTCATGAAACTTTACAGGAATGTTGCTCTTGATGTCTAATTGATCCTATCAAAATTTCAGGTCGGCCCGAAATTCAAGATGGCCGTCACAGCTAAAAATAGATTTTTAAAAAATAAGTTTGTAGCGACTACTTCTTGAAAACTATAAGTGATATTGATATGGGACTTTTTCTAAAATGATCAGCATGACATGGTGTAGATCCTTGTGAAAAATTATTTTGATTCGACGTTAAACATGGCTGCCAGTGGCCATCTTTGGTTACATAGAGTTATATAGTAAAAACTTGTAGCGACTACTCCTCTGAAACTACCTGACGGATGTTCATGAAACTTCACAGGAATGTTGCTCTTGATGTCTAGTTGATCCTAGAAAAATTTCAGGTTGGCCGGAAATTCAAGATGGCCGCCAAGGCTGAAAATAGATTTAAAATAAATAAGTTTGTAGCGACTACTTCTTCAAAACAATAAGAGATATTGATATGGGACTTTTTCTAAAATGATCAGTATGACATGATGTTGGTCCTTGTCGAAAATCGTTTTGATTTGACCTTAAACATGGCTGCTTTGTTTACATAGAGTTATATAATGAAAACTTGTAGCGACTACTTCTTTGAAACTACCCGACGGATTTTCATGAAACTTCACAGGAATGTTGCTCTTAATGTCTTATTGATCTTAGCAAAATTTCAGGTCGGCCTGAAATTTCAGGTCGGCCGGAAATTCAAGATGGCCGCCACGGTTAAAAATAGATTTTCAAAAAACAAGTCTGTAGCGACTACTTCCTGAAATCAAAATCAATCAGTAGAGCTTCAAGGTCATTGACCTCTTGTTTTTTGATAATTTGTTTTCCGAACCATCCTTCGATAAAAATAAATTAGGAATTTAATTTTTTCATCAGGAATTTGATTTTCCCTCCTCCTGCAGCACTTCTCTGTCTTTTTGGTTCATAAAAAGAACAATAAAAAATAATATGATGAACAAAGCATAACTTCCACCTTATATACTTAACAAAATTTCTAAGTATCCATTTCCGAAAAAACAGGCTTTTATAACGGATATTTTGACAAAAAAACACGTTTAAAAACAGTTTTTTACTGAAAAAATGTGATAATCTGTTAAAAATTACCTTTTAAATGTTTTCATTTTACAATATGCAAACTGTTCAAGTCGAAATTAAGGTTTTATTTCATACCCAGCCAACCCCGTTTTCGCTTCTCGGAGAAGGGGTTGGATGGGGTATGAAAGTTAATACTCGGACCATGTAATGACTTGTTATTTTGCAGTTTAACTATATCTCCAAAGTTGCAAAACAATGAGAATATTATTGACATATTTTAAGAATTTTGACTTATATATAAGTAGGAAATTGTATCAATTTTTTTTTTGAAAACCTGATGGCAGATGATACGAAACAAATCCTTTCATTACCTAGACAGAATATATGAGAAAAAGGTGAAAGGAAACTGAAGAACCTATAAAATAAGTTTGAGCAGCAGACGGAGACTATACACGCCCCCTGGCACAGACTTAAAAGACAAATATGTACTGTATTTCCCCCAAATAGTTTCGCCCGAGTTCTGTATGTAAAATGCCCAAATATTATATTATTTATAAAATTTAATCAAGGTATTTTTTTATTAATTTTTTTATTAGAGTTATACAAAAGATCGAACATTTATTGAATTGTTATTTTCTTTATTTGATAGTTGTAGTTTCAAGCTTTCATAATTGGACATCTTTCTGAATAATTTGAGTACAATATCTCGGTTAATGGTCCATTGACTGTCCATCTTTAAACGATGTAAATTTATTCTTGCCCGGAGTATGAATACATAGTAAATCTTATATATAGGCGGAGGTCTATTCTTCATCTGTCGTTTGAAGCTCCTTTATGGTCTGCTTATAACAATGTGTGACAGAGTCTTTATCGACCATTCATACTAATAGGGTCGTACATGGTCGCTGATTCTTTTAATACCACTGTGTAATACAATTATTATGTTGGGAGATAAGACATCGTTTTACTTGTAATAAAATATGTCTTGTGTCAAAATGCTAATATTTCTCCTTCCATTTTTGTAAATGATAAAGTTAACAATTAAATAATTTAATGGAATATGTTTGAACAATTAATTCTCTGTAAACATCAGCAAGCAATTTATCTTTTTAAAATTGTTTTTCTTGAAATCCTAATAATTCAGGGTTTATAAGAAGTTTGCAAAAAGATTTTGATGGAAATGGTAAAGAAAGAAAGACAAGTACATGATGAGAACTTTTGTTGTAAAATATGGTATATCGCGAAATATTTAGTATGAACACAGACTATATCCATCTACTATATTTCCCAAAATAGTATTGGTTGCCCTAATAGAAATGATATAAACCTGCTGGAAATATTTTATTTTTTATCCGACATGGATTTTTATGTATTTTATACATACATTTTCATGAGATTGAACGTGATACAAATTCTCGCAACTTACACTGTACGCCCATCTCTCAGCACCAAACAACTTACATTGTACGCCCATCTCTCAGCACCAAACAACTTATATTGTATGCCCATCTCTCAGCCTTACACTGTACGCCCATCTCTCAGCACCAAACAACTTACACTGTACGCCCATCTCTCAGCACCAAACAACTTACATTGTACGCCCATCTCTCAGCACCAAACAACTTACATTGTACGCCCATCTCTCAGCACCAAACAACTTACATTGTATGCCCATCTCTCAGCACCAAACAACTTACATTGTATGCCCATCTCTCAGCCTTACACTGTACGCCCATCTCTCAGCACCAAACAACTTACACTGTACGCCCATCTCTCAGCACCAAACAACTTACATTGTACGCCCATCTCTCAGCACCAAACAACTTACGTTGTACGCCCATCTCTCAGCACCAAACAACTTACATTGTATGCCCATCTCTCAGCCTTACACTGTATGCCCATCTCTCAGCCTTACATTGTACGCCCATCTCTCAGCACCAAACGAAGAAAATATGTAGCTTCATCCTGCTTTTAACAATTTAAATTTTTTGTTTGAACATAACGTTGCTTTAAAAATAGCTAATCACTGTGTTGCATGTTTTTGACCTTTTAAATCGTTTAAAATGACATCCTAACGATTGAAGGATGTGACATCAGAGGTCTTGATAGGAAAATTAAAACCTGCTCAATAACCAATCAGCATTGATAATTTTAATAAACTATGTTAGATGAAGAAATTTCAACCCTCGGTATAACTGTTTTTTACCTCATAAGAGCCGTTCTGATCAAAACTGTAACACTACCACAACGTCTCATCATTATAGGTTATTTAGAGCTGCCCCAGCATTGAGTATTTTAATAAACTATGTTAGATGAAGAAGTTTCAACCCTCGGTCTTACTGTTTTGACCTTATAAGAGCTGATGTTCTGATCAAAACAGTAACTGTAACACTACCACAAGGGCTCATCAACCTTTTACAGGTTATTTAGTGCCGCCTCAGAAAGAGGGGAAGAACTACCTACTTTTACTAACAAATAGATTTCTACTGTTCTGTAACATCTTTGGAGGTAAGGCTCCAATACACGGGACCGCCCTGTTTACATCCCAATCCTACGGACGAAGCCAAGGAAAAGTGTCTTGCCCAAGAACACATTGACAAAACTCAGTGTTGCCGGTGAGGCTTAAACTCAGGTCTGCCAGTTTCAAGTCCCCCGTGCCATCCCCTAGGCTATGCCAGGCCCCACCTTTAGTTGGAATCTTAGCCTCGTCCGTCGGATGGGAACGTAAACCGGGCGGTCCTGTGTATCGGTCTATCCTCCGAGCACGTTAAAGAACCATAGGAATCTATTCGATAATAAGAGTAGGGCACAGTTCCCGGATTCCTATGTATCTTTCCCCTCACTCTGGGGCAGCTCTAATAACCTATACTGTGTTGATGAGCTGTTAAACAACATTCAATTCAATTTAGTTGGAATAGGATGTGATATGAATAGGTTTCTTATAATACACCATGTACATAATACACCATGTACATAATAAATACACCATGTACATAATACACCATACACCATGTACATACATAATACACCATACACCATGTACATAAATAATACACCATACACCATGTACATACATAATACACCATACACCATGTATATAATACACCATTACATAAAGACTATGCTGCATTGGACATTTTAATTAAAAGTGGGATCATAATGTTCAAGACTTGAAACATATTTTTTTGCTTTTATGAGTTCTTTTATCTTTGATATATATATATATCATGAGATGTTATGGTTTTGCCTAAACCATAAAACAAGTATTTAGTGGTTGGTATTAAATGCTTTTTCTGCCATAAATTCTGTAAGTCTCAACAATAAAGTGGTCTGTGACGTAGATAGAAAACAAACAAGGGACACTCCGAAATCTTGAAGTATTTATTAAGCGTTGAAATGAACACCTCAATATATGAATCCATTACCATTTTAAACTTGTTTGATATATTTAAGTAATAGAGGGAATACCATTTTGAGTGTTAATTTTAATGGTGCAATATACTCCAAGTAGATAAATATGCAAAAAAAATTACCTTTTAACGATTTAAGTAATTGTTGATAATGATTTGCAAATACCGAAATTATGTAGAAAAACTAACGGGACGCCAACATTTTACAAAAATCAAGATCGCTGTGTTTGTGTGTCCCTTTAAACTGCTTTCTATGTTTGATTTATAATGTGTGAAATATTTTTTACTCTACTCTGTCTGAATAAAACTGAGAAGTAATTTTAAAACTGAATGTCACAAACTAGATCTTGTGAGGCACATAACAACCAGCATGATATATGATACATTCATTCAGACTTCTCACAATTTATGTCTCTTAAAATTGCACCCCGCCAATTCACCTTTAGCTGTTAGCACAAACTTTCAGTATTTTTTATAGAATTAATACTGGATTCTTTAATTAATCGGGAACCACACCATGACGAGGCATAGTAGTAGAGCAACTGTCTCGCATGCGGGAGGTTGTGGGTTCAATCTACGGCCGGGTCATACCTAAGACTTCATCAAAATGGTACTTTGTTTGTTTAGCATAATAAAGGGAAGTTCTAGGACTGGTCGGCCCGGTGTCAGTATAACGTGACAAATATTGTCACGTCATGTGATGCGTCTAGGTGTGGTATTCCAGTGTGACAGCACTATAAAGTTGAGCATTCAGTTCACTGTTGGAAGTAGGCACTGATGTGATATGACTGAAAGATTGTTAAAAGCGACGTTAAACCCCCATACATAAATACATACATACTTAATTGGGGACCACATATTTTGTCAAATGACCGTAATTGTTAAGTACATATTTAATTAAAGGGCATAGTCAGCAATTATTTTATGTATATATCAACTTTATGAATGACTTTTAATGTGCCAAAATCTTCTGATAAGGAATTGAAAGACCAGTCGTGGCAATAACATAAGATCTTGTCACCGGATACCTCAGTAGCACAAAAAACCCATTTTTTTCTTAATTAAAACGTTCTGTCAGAAATCAATTGGTCGATAATCACTTCAAAATATTGAATTAGAGTTTGTGTTGTAGGTACATTAAAAAAGATAACAATGGTCTTAGGAACTTTTTTGTTGATATATGACCACGGCCGTCCATAATGGCAGGGTGTTTGTTGTGCTAATGTATCTCCGTTTATACGAGAAATAAGCTTCCATTGATAAATTATAATGGTGGGAACCGAACACCTTGTAAATGCGGTGTATGCTGGTACCTTAACGCTGTAGTTATTGTAAGTGCTTAATTATGGGGAGACATTTTGGTTGAGGGTGATAAATTGAGATATGTACTTACCTCTTGATTACTTGCATTTTCAAAAAATGATTGACGTCATTCAACATATTTAGAAAGAAACAACAAAGAATGAGAATGGACATTGTACACTAATTTCTGTAGAATTCATTTAAATGGGGTACATCTGACTTTTCAAGAGGGGTCAGACATAAAATTGAAAAATAATTATATTTTCTATTCTTAAGTGCCGATACATAATGACTGAGCCTAGAAAGTGACTGCTTATTTACATCGATATTAATTTTTGTGTCACCTTTTCGAAGAAAAATGCGATACATTGGGATCACTTTGTCGACCCTCAGTCCGTCCGTCCGTCAGTCAGTCCGTCCGTCACGAAAACTTAATGTTGGCTATAACTTAATCATTTCTTGATATTTCTTCATCAAACTTTCAATATATACTCACCATGACAACACTAAAATGTAAAGGTCAAGGTCACACTGAAGCTCATTATATGAGTTAAATACTCATTTTATTCTTCACGAAAACTTAACATTGGCTATAACTTTCTCATTTCTTGATATTTCTCCATCAAACTTTCAATATATACTCATCATGACAACTTCGACATGGCCATACTAAAATATAAAGGTCAAGGTCACACTGAAGGTCATACTGACAGGCGACACAGCGCAGAACACCTGTCTAGTTCACAGTAATATCTGCTATCCTAGGTTGAGCAGCAGTGTTAAATTAAACATTATATTTCAGATTGCATTTAAAATATATGGATACAAATAAAATACTTATATTGCACCAGTTACCAGTGAAAGATTGTTATATTTTTGAAGCACTGATTAATATGCATGAGAGACTCCAATCAAAATGGGTCTGCAGCTCTGACTTGTTATATTGCGTTCAGTATTTTCCGAGGACCGAGTCTCTCTTTGTTATGTTACATACAGAACGACACTGAAAAGACAATCTCATTGCCATCTCGCTGTTTTAATTCTCCGTTTGTGTTCGGTGCAATGTTACATTGAGGTCAGGGGAAAATGTAAAATGTATCGAGTGGTTGTGTTGATATCTCGCATTGATACAATATCACGCAATTAGCAAAATATTTCCATGCATTCCTACAGTGACAATATGGCCCTTTCGTATATTTCTATACATTCCAGCCGTGACATTATAGCCCATTCATTTTAAGATTGCCGTATCTATGTAATGGGCTAGTCTGGATGTACGCCATTATTGGCGAAGACCAGCTCAAGTAGGTTTAAAATTTCTTAATCATCTACTACATCTTAGCCGTGACGGACATATGTAATGTGACCCGAAGGCCCTCCACAGTTTGGACTATTGAAAAATTGTAAACATTGTCAATATGTCAATAAACGCATAATTGTACACAATTATTTTTCTTTTGGAAAAGATTAGCTTTTGCTAAGTGAGCTTGTTATGTTAAGACATCAGTTGTAGTCAAAGGAAGCACTCCACCTTTTAAATCAATCACTGGCCTGCATTTTGTGGTAGTCAAAGGAAGCACTCCACCTTTTAAATCAACCACTGGCCTGCATTGTGGAAAAGAGAAGATGACATTCCACAAAACAATTTCAGAATTGCATTTTTTTGTAACTAATATTCTGCAAAAGAGGGGTTTGCTTGCCTGAACCTGCTCGGGAGGTAGCAATTATTATAATAATAATATCATACAGGTTGTAATACACATTTAGTTACAGACTCTGTCTTTTATGTACACACTTATAATATGTATTGGCGGGAGGTGTACAGTACTGGTTCTACCCATGAAAAGTGGGTGGTCTGCCTCCATCACAAAAAAAAAAATCGACCGTCTTATATAACCTTACATGTGTTGAAAATGATGTAAAATACCATACAAACAAACATATTGGCAAATTGGTAAACATTACGAATGAGAGAATAAGAAATAAGATATATCAGCAGCCAGCGTCACACACGATTGCACGCAGCCACCTCCCATTCCTCTGCTGACCACACAACTACTCCTACACCACATATCTAAATACTCGAACAAACAATTAATAATTAAGAAACATAAAACATGCAAAAATCAATGACATCATAAAATATATGTAGATACCTGAACATAGAACAAACAACAAAAATGTAGCAAAAAAAATAAAAATACACGGCGGTAACACTTCTCCTCTATTTGAAATCAGTTTTAATTTTGGATGGTCTGCACCACCTCCATTGAGAGTGATTTGTACTGGCTGTTTGATGCTTAAGCATTTTTTGTTATCCATGTAACATATTAAAATGCTTTTATACCTGTTTGTTGTTATTGTTAAAAAGAAGCTGTGTGATAAGAAATTAAGTTATTGCATGTTATGAAAATATAAATCAAAGGTCTCACACATTTGAACCTAATGATGCAGAAATGATCAGAAAATAATCTGACTCTTTAATCGTAAGAAATTGCAAACAGTTATTATGTATGTCTTTTTCTTTTTTCTTTTTTTTTTTTTCTGTCTAATTTTCGAGAATTAGAAATTAAAAAACAAAATAAAATAGTCCAAAAAAGTTTAATTCTACCATGGAGGTTACATAAAGTTAGATTTAGCACCTATTCTTCTGCATATATAGCCATATAAAGAATTGATTAAAATTGAATGAGATTTTGTGAAATGATGCAGTTCAGGTATGATTACGATAGTACTAATGTAGGATTACACACTGTATTGTAACAAAAGTAATAAAGATGGTAGATCTATCTGGCAAAATTCTTTGTACTTCAAAAACATCTACTCCATATTTAGGTCAAGACTATTTATGATCCTTTTTCTTTTTAAAGAATGCTATTAAATGTCTATATAAGGATATTATGTATGTACAAATAAAAACAGGTGCTTTCAAAATGAGATGTAAAACACTTGGTGGGAGAAAAGGGTATAACAAATTCTGAACTCTTATATAGCTTGCCAAAAAGCTTCATGCCACAGGATGAGCATAAAATAAAAACTTGTGGTGTGTTTGAATTCTCAACTACTGAACATTAAGGTATATGACGCCCAGATGTATTTTCCTCGATAATTTAAGTTCTTGGTTTAGAAAGTGTTGGAATGTTGTTGTTTTTGTCAAGTCTGAATGAAATATTATAACATTTTTCAAAATTCTTTTCCTTGTCAAAAGCACAGAAAATTATAATATTTTTTTTTGCAATATCTGGTTATTACAGAATGCAAAAATTAGAAACAATTGGTTTATGTTTTAAATAATCAGTAAGTTAAAGTCCCTATCCCTCCCTATCCCTCCCTGTATCCGTCCCTATCCCTCCCTGTCCCTCCCTGTCCCTCCAACAACAGCCGCATTTTAAAACAGATATACACTGTTTCTAAACCTATTGACAACGACAAGGTATATATATATATATTAACTTACATACATGACAATCCAAACTCTATAGACACAATATAAACCGCTTTAACCACCTGGGCTAAACCCAAAAACTAGAGTGTCGAATTAAGAGTTACCAACTCATAATTCATATTGCACATATTCAGTCACCGCTATTATAAGAGGCCGTAAATAAACCTATACTTTTAGCTGACACCTGGTCAGAGTTTTGAAAAAAACACTTTAGTGTAATTTTGTCGTATCTGGTGGGTAAAATTGTGCCTTTAATACACAACTCAACTTTTATAATCGGTCACCCAGGTTTTTTGAAAATAACACAAATACTAGAAACTAGAAATCACCGAAACACATACCAATATTTTATTAAGTTTATCAACAAGGTTTTAGTCCAATCAAGGCAGATTAAGTTTTATAAATCGCTAGCGATATTTGTTAAACGACGCCAGTTAAAATTTCAAATGAAAATATGAATAATTATTAAAAAATATATAATTCTTTGAAAAGTGACCGATTGTAAAAGTTCAGTAGTGTACACAACAACTCAGATTTAAAAAAAAAAGAAGCAACTTCAGTCTTATATTTCTGTTTCAAAGTGAAATTTATTTGATAAAATTCCTAAAATATTTCCCAGCTATGGCAAAAACTGGTATAGTTAACAGTTTTTTGTTTAGGAAGTCTGTTCTCTTTTCTATACTGAAAGGAAAAAGAAACGCATAATGGGTATTTCCGCTATATATTGTATGTTTAATATGCTACTGGTAATCGAATGGTACAGGGCGACATTAAGCCTTTCCTTTCGGAAAGAAGATTTAAACACCCCCGAACACACCAATGGTTACCCCTTTAAAGTTTCATTATCGACAGAATGTGCATTTGGCTCCAGCAGGTGAGTAAACGTAGGCTTTAAATATTGCAATCTCTTAACATTAAACACAAAACTGAAATGGCTCGACTTTTTCAAGCGAAACTTCAACATTTATGAATTTCGTGTAACAAAGTATACTTTGATTAAAAGGTCTACTACATGACAGACTTGTCCTTTCTGTAATTAGTTGTAACCCCTTTTTGAACAAAACACGTTTTGATATATCTGGACTATTACGTGGAATTAGGTGTATATAATAGGGTAGTATAGGCAATTTTTGATCATGCGTTTCTTTTCCTTTCAGTATAAATAAGTACAAAATTAGCACAGCTTGGATTTAAAATGTCAATATACATACAAAAATTGACATGCATTGAAACATATCGATTTATGAACGCTCAATTTGAGAAAATATATGTTTTATAATTGATATGTTTTCATGTAATGGTGTTTAGATAATAATGGGCTCGTGAGAACTATTTCTTTTCAAAAGATAATTAGGGTATAATGATGGTGTGTATGTAATATGCTGATGATATATCGTGCCAGCAAATCATGACTAAAGTATGACATGTGTCAGAGAATATATATCAGCTGTTCTTGAAGTTATTTTTGTGC
>JAWPHD010021698.1:0-27448 GCA_037043455.1 Cyrtodaria siliqua
TATATTCCGTTCTTACACATATATATTCCGTTCTTACACATGTATAATTCCGTTCTTACACATATATATTCCGTTCTTACACATATATTCCGTTCTTATGCATATATATTCCGTTCTTTCCCCATATATATTTCATTTTTACGCATATATATTCCGTTCTTACGCATATATAATTCAGTTCTTACGCATATATATTCCGTTCTTACGCATATATTCAGTTCTTACGCATATATATTCAGTTCTTACGCATATATATTCAGTTCTTTACACGTACATATTTCCGTTCTTACACATATATTCCGTTCTTACACATATATATTCACTTCTTACACATATATATTCCGTTCTTACACATATATATTCCGTTCTTACACGTACATATTCCGTTCTTACACATATATATTCCGTTCTTACACGTACATATTCCGTTTTTGAGCACATATATATTCCGTTCTCTACACATATATATATTCCGTTCTTCCACATATATATTTCATTTCTTCACACATATATAGTTCTTAAACATATATATTCCGATCTTCCACGTATATACAAATATATTATTCCGTTCTTACACATATATATTCCGTTCTTACACGTACATATTACGTTTCTTACACATGTATATTTCATTCTTACACATATATATTCCGTTCTTACACATATATATTCAGCTCTTACACATATATATTCCGTTCTTACACATATATATTCCGTTCTTACACATATATATTCCGTTCTTTACGCATATATATTCAGTTCTTACACATATATATTCAGTTCTTACACATATATATCAGTTCATACGCATATATATTCAGTTCTTAAGCATATATATTCATTTCTTACACATATATGTTCATTTCTTAACACCTATATATTGCATTCTTACACATACATATTCCGTGTTTTTACACATATATATTCCGTTCTTACACATATATATTCAGTTCTTACAAATATATATTCCGTTTTTACACGTATGTATTCCGTTCTTTACACATATATATTGCGTTCTTACACATCTATTTTCCGTTCTTTCTCACATATATTCAGTTCTTACGAATATATATTCCGTTCTAACACATATATATTCCGTTCTTACGCATATATATTCAGTTTCTTACGCATATACATTCATTTCTTACACATATATGTTCAGTTTCTTACGCATATAATATTCAGTTTTACGCATATATATTCAGTTACTACGAAAATATATATTCCGTTCCTATGCATATATATTCAGTTCTTACACATATATGTTCAGTTCTCTACACATATATATTCCGTTCTTACACGTACATATTCCGTTCTTACACATATATTCAGTTCTTTACGCATATATATTCAGGTTCTTACGCATATATATTCAGTTCTTACACATATATATATCAGTTCTTACACATATATATTCACATCTTTACACATATATATTCCGTTTTAAACATATATATTCCGTTCTTACACATGTATATTCTGTTCTTTACACATATATATTCCGTTCTTACACGTATATTTTACGTTCTTACACATGTATATTCCGTTCTTACACATATATATTCCGTTCTTACACATGTATATTTTCCGTTATTACACATATATATTCCGTTCTTACACATATATTCCGTTCTTATGCATATATATTCCGTTCTTTCCCATATATATTCATTTTTACGCTATATATATTCCGTTCTTACGCATATATATTCAGTTCTTACGCATATATATTCCGTTCTTACGACATATATATTCAGTTCTTACGCATATATATTCAGTTCTTACGCATATATATTCAGTTCTTACACGTACATATTCCGTTCTTACACATATATTCCGTTCTTACACATATATATTCACTTCTTACAACATATATATTCCGTTCTTACACATATATATTCCGTTCTTACACGTACATATTCCGTTCTTACACATATATATTCCGTTCTTACACGTACATATTCCGTTTTTGCACATATATATGTCCGTTCTTACACATATATATTCCGTTCTTCCACATATATATTCATTCTTACACACATATATAGTTCTTAAACATATATTCCGATCTTCCACGTATATACAAATATATATTCCGTTCTTACACATATATATTCCGTTCTTACACGTACATATTACGTTCTTACACATGTATATTCCATTCTTACACATATATATTCCGTTCTTACACATATATATTCAGCTCTTACACATATATATTCCGTTCCTTACACATATATATTCCGTTCTTTACACATATATATTTCCGTTCTTACGCATATATATTCAGTTCTAGCACATATATATTCAGTTCTTACACATATATATTCAGTTCATACGCATATATATTCAGTTCTTTAGCATATATATTCATTTTCTTACACATATATGTTCATTTCTAACACCTATATATTGCATTCTTACACATACATATTCCGTTCTTACACATATATATTCCGTTCTTACACATATATATTCAGTTCTTACAAATATATATTCCGTTTTTACACGTATGTATTCCGTTCTTTACACATATATATTGCGTTCTTACACATATATTTTCCCGTTCTTACTCACATATATTCAGTTCTTACGAATATATATTCCGTTCTAACACATATATATTCCGTTCTTACGCATATATATTCAGTTCTTACGCATATACATTCATTTCTTACACATATATGTTTCAGTTCTTACGCATATATATTCAGTTTTACGCATATATATTCAGTTACTACAAATATTATATTCCGTTCCTATGCATATATATTCAGTTCTTCACACATATATGTTCAGTTCTTACACATATATATTCCGTTCTTACACGTACATATTCCGTTCTTACACATATATTCAGTTCTTACGCATATATATTCAGTTCTTACGCATATATATATTCAGTTCTTACACGTACATATTCCGTTCTAACGCATATATTTCCGTTCTTACACATATATATTCACTTCTTACAACATATATATTTCCGTTCTTACACATATATATTCCGTTCTTACACATATATATTCCGTTCTTTACACGTACATATTCCGTTCTTACACATATATATTCCGTTCTTTACACATATATATTCCGTTCTTCCACAGTATATATTCATTTCTTACACACATATATAGTTCTTTAACCATATAGATTCCGATCTTCCACGTATAGTACAAATATATATTCCGTTCTTACACGATATATATTCCGTTCTTACACGTACATATTACGTTCTTACACATGTATATTCCATTCTTAGACATATATATTCCGTTCTTACGCATATATATTCAGCTCTTACACATATATATTCCGTTCTTACACGTACAATATTCCGTTCTTACACATATATATTCCGTTCTTACACATATATATTCCATTCTTACACGTACATATTCCGTTCTTACACATATATATTCGTTCTTACACAGTATATTTTCCGTTCTTTACACATATATATTCCGTTTCTTACGCATATACATTCAGTTCTTTACACATATATATTCAGTTCTTACACATATATATTCAGTTCATACGCATATATATATTCAGTTCTTACGCATATATATTCATTTCTTACACATATATGTTCATTTCTAACACTTATATATTGCATTCTTACACGTTACATATTCCGTTCTTACACATATATATTCCGTTCTTACACATATATATTCAGTTCTTACAAATATATATTCCGTTTTTACACGTAGTGTATTCCGTTCTTACACATATATATTCCGTTCTTACACATATATTTTCCGTTCTTACTCACATATATTCAGTTCTTCGTACGAATAATATATTCCGTTCTAACACATATATATTCCGTTTCTTACGCATATATATTCAGTTCTTACGCATATACATTCATTTCTTACACATATATGTTCAGTTCTTACGCATATATATTCAGTTTTACGCATATATATTCAGTTACTACAAATATATATTCCGTTCCTATGCATATATATTCAGTTCTTTACACATATATGTTCAGTTCTTACCAGACATATATATTCCGTTCTTACACGTACATATTCCGTTCTTACACATATATTCCGTTCTTAACACATATATATTCACTTCTCTACACATATATATTCCGTTCTTACACATACATATTCCGTTCTTACACGTACATATCCGTTCTTACACATATATATTCCGTTCTTACACGTACATATTCCGTTCTTACACATATATATTCCGTTCTTACACATATATATTCCGTTCTTCCACATATATATTCATTTCTTACACACATATATAGTTCTTAGAACATATATTATTCCGATCTTCCACATATATACACATATAAATTCCGTTCTTACACATATATATTCCGTTCTTACACGTACATTATTACGTTCTTACACATGTATATTCCATTCTTACACATATATATTCCGTTCTTACGTATATATATTCAGCTCGCTCTACACATATATATTCCGTTCTTACACGTACATATTCCGTTCTTACACATATATATTCCGTTCTTTACACATATATATTCCGTTCTAACACATATATATTCCGTTCTTTACACGTATATATTCCGTTCTTACACAATATATTTTCCATTCTTACACATATATATTCCGTCTTTCTACACATATATTTCTGTTCTTACGCATATATATTCCGTTCTTTCGCATATATATTCAGTTTTACGCATATACATTCCGATGTTACGCATATATATTTCGTTCTTACGCATATATATTCAGTTCTTACACATATATATATCAGTTCTTACACAGATATATTCAGTTCTTACGCATATATATTCAGTTCTTACACTTATATATTCAGTTCTTACACATATATATTCACAGTCTTACACATATATCTACATCCGTTTTTTACACATATTATATTCCGTTCTTTACACATGTATATTCTGTTCTTAACACATATATATTTCCGTTCTTACACGTATATATTACGTTCTTACACATGTATATTCCGTTTCCTTACAACATATATATATTCCGTTCTTACACATGTATAGATTCCGTTCTTACTCATATATATTCCGTTCTTACACATATATTACCGTTCTTATGCATATATATTCCGTTCTGTTTCCCATATATATTCATTTTTACGCATATATATTCCGTTCTTACGCATATATATTCAGTTCTTACGCATATATATTCCGTTCTTACGCCTATATATTCAGTTCTTACGCATACTATATTCAGGTTCTTACGCATATATATTCAGTTCTTACACGTTACATATTCCGTTCTTACACATATATTCCGTTCTGACACATATATTATTCCTTCTTACACATATATATCCGTTGCACTTACACATATATATATTCCGTTCTTACACGTACATATTCCGTTCTTACACATATATATTCCGTTCTTACACGGTACATATGTCCGTGTTTTGCACATATATATTCCGTTCTTACACTATATATTTCCGTTTCTGTCACTGTATATAGTTCGATTTCTTCACTACTTGATAGTAGTTCTTGAAACATGATAGTATTCCGATCTTCCACGTATATACAATATATAGCTATTTCCGTTCTTAACAGCAATATATATTGCCGTCTAGTACACGGTACATAAGTCGTTCTCTACACATGTATACTTCCATTCTTACACTAGATAATATTCCGTTACGTTAAGCTTACACATATATATTCGAGGCTCTTACACATATACGATGACGTGACACAGATAGATGTCGTGCTGCACTATATATATTCCGTTCTTACTCAGTTATATGTGTCAGTTCTACAGAGTATAAGATTCAGTTCTTAACATATATATTCAGTCATGACGCATATTATATCAGTTCTTAAGCATTTATAATCATTTCTTACACATATATTGTTCATTCTAACACCTATATATTTCATTCTTACACATACATATTCCGATTCTTATCAACATATTATATTCTATCTCTAGTTTTTTTTCTTACACATATATATTCCGTTCTAACACATATATATATTCCGTTCTTACGCATATAATATTCAGTTCTTACGCATATACATTCATTTCTTACACATATATGTTCGAGTTCTTACGCATATATATTCAGTTTTACGCATATATATTCAGTTACTACAAATAATATATTCCGTTTCCTATGCATATATATTCAGTTCTTACACATATATGTTCAGTTCTATACACATATATAATTCAGTTCTTAAGCATATATATTCATTTCTTACACATATATGTTCATTTCTAACACCTATATATTGCATTCTATACACATACATATTCAGTTCTTACGAATATATATTCCGTTCTAACACATATATATTCCGTTCTTACGCATATATATTCAGTTCTTACGCATATACATGTCATTTCTTACACAATATATGTTCAGTTCTTACGCAATATATATTCAGTTTTACGCATATATATATCAGTTACTACAAATATATATTCCGTTCCTATGCATATAATATTCAGTTCTTACACATTATATGTTCAAGTTCTTCACATATATATTCCGTTCTTACACGTACATATTCCGTTCTTACACATATATTCCGTTCTTACACATATATATTCACTTTCTTACACATATATATTCCGGTTCTTACACATACATATTCCGTTCTTACACGTACATATTCCGTTTCTTACACATATATATTCCGTTCTTACACGTACATATTCCGTTCTTTACACATATATATTCCGTTCTTACACATATATATTCCGTTCTTCCACATATATATTCATTTTCTTACACACATATATAGTTCTTAAACATATATATTCCGATCTTCCACATATATACACATATAAAATTCCGTTCTTTACACATATATATTCCGTTCTTACACGTACATATTACGTTCTTACACATGTATATTCCATTCTTTACACATATATATTCCGTTCTTACGTATATATATTCAGCTCTTACACATAATATATTCCGTTCTTACACGTACATATTCCGTTCTTACACATATATATTCCGTTCTTACACATATATATTCCGTTCTAACACATATATATTCCGTTCTTACACGTATATATTCCGTTCTTTACACATATATTTTCCATTCTTACACATATATATTCCGTTCTTACACATATATTCTGTTCTTACGCATATATATTCCGTTCTTTCGCATATATATTCAGTTTTACGCATATACATTCCGATGTTACGCATATATATTTCGTTCTTGACGCATATATATTCAGTTCCTACACATATATATTCAGTTCTTACACAGATATATTTCAGTTCTTACGCATATATATTCAAGTTCTTACACATATATATTCAGTTCTTACACATATATATTCACATCTTACACATATATATTCCGTTTTTACACATATATATTCCGTTTCTTACACATGTATATATTCTGTTCTTACACATATATATTCCGTTCTGTACACGTATATATTACGTTCTTACACATGTATATTCCGTTCTTACACATATATATTCCGTTCTTACACATGTATATTCCGTTCTTACACATATATATTCCGTTCTTACAATATATTCCGTTCTTATGCATATATATTCCGTTCTTTCCCATTATATATTCATTTTTTACGCATATATATTCCGTTTCTTAACGCATATATATTCAGTTCTTACGCATATATATTCCGTTCTTACGCATATATATTCAGTTCTTACGCATATATATATTCAGTTCTTACGCATATATATTCAGTTCTTACACGTACATATTCCGTTCTTACACATATATTCCGTTTCTTTACACATATATATTCACTTCTTACACATATATATTCCGTTCTTACACATATATATTCCGTTCTTACACGTACATATTCCGTTTCTTACACATATATATTCCGTTCTTACACGTACATATTCCGTTTTTGCACATATATATTCCGTTCTTACACATATATAATTCCGTTCTTCCACATATATATTCATTTCTTACACACATATATAGTTCTTAACATATATATTCCGATCTTCCACGTATATACAAATATATATTTCCGTTCTTACACAATATATATTCCGTTCTTACACGTACATATTACGTTCTTACACATGTATATTCCATTCTTACACATATATATTCCGTTCATTACACATATATATTCAGCTCTTACACATATATATTCCGTTCTTACACATATATATTCCGTTCTTACACATATATCGTTCTTACGCATATATATTCAGTTTCTTACACATATATATTCAGTTCTTACACATATATATTCAGTTCATACGCATATATATTCAGTTCTTAAGCATATATATTCATTTCTTACACATATATGTTCATTTCTAACACCTATATATTGCATTCTTATCACATACATATTCCGTTCTTACACATATATTTTCCGTCTTACTCACATATATATTCAGTTCTTACAAATATAATATTCCGTTTTTACACGTATGTATTCCGTATCTTACACATATATATTGCGTTCTTTACACATATATTTTTCCGTTCTTACTCACATATATTCAGTTCTTACGAATATATATTCCGTTCTAAACACATAATAGTATTCCGTTCGTTACGCATATATATTCAGTTCTTACGCATATACATTCATTTCTTACACATATAAGTTCAGTTCTTACGCATATATATCAGTTTTAGCTATATATTCAGTTACTAGCAAATATATATTCCGTTCCTATGCATATATATTCAGTTCTTACACATATATGTTCAGTTCTTACACATATAATATTCCGTTCTTACACGTACATATTCCGTTCTTACACATATATCAGTTTCTTACGCATATATATTCAGTTCTTCTACGCATATATATTCAGTTCTTACACGTACATATTCCGTTTCTTACGCATATATTCCGTTCTTACACATATATATTCACTTCTTACACATATATATTCCGTTCTTAACACATATATATTTCCGTTCTTACACATATATATTCCGTTCTTACACGTACATATTCCGTTCTTACACATATATATTCCGTTCTACACATATATATTCCGTTCTTCCACATATATATTCATTTCTTACACACATATATAGTTCTTAACATATATATTCCGATCTTCCACGTATATACAAATATATATTCCGTTCTTAACACATATATATTCCGTTCTTACACGTACATATTACGTTCTTACACATGTTATATTCCATTCTTAGACATATATATTCCGTTCTTACGCATATATATTCAGCTCTTACACATATATATTCCGTTCTTTACACGTACATATTCCGTTCTTACACATATATATTCTCGTTCTTACACATATATATTCCATTCTTACACGTACATATTCCGTTCTTACACATATATATTCCGTTCTTACACATATATTTTCCGTTTTTTACACATATATATTCCGTTCTTACGCATATACTTTCAGTTCTTACACATATTATATTCAGTTCTTACACATATATATTCAGTTCATACGCATATATATTCAGTTCTTACGCATATATATTCATTTCTTACACATATATGTTCATTCTAACACCTATATATTGCATTCTTACACATACATATTCCGTTCTTACACATATATATTCCGTTCTTTACACATATATATTCAGTCTTACAAGTATATATTCCGTTTTTACACGTATGTATTCCGTTCTTTACACATATATATTCCGTTCTTACACATATATTTTCCGTTCTTACTCACATATATTCAGTTCTTACGAATATATATTCCGTTTCTAACACATATATATTCCGTTCTTACGCATATATATTCAGTTCTTACGCATATACATTCATTTCTTACACATATATGTTCAGTTTCTTACGCATATATATTCAGTTTTACGCATATATATTCAGTTATTACAAATATAGATTCTCGTTCCTATGCATATATATTCAGTTCTTAACATATATGTTCAGTTCTTACACATATATATTCCGTTCTTACACGTACATATTCGTTCTTACACATGTATTCCGTTCTTACACTATATATTCACTTTCTTACACATATATATTCCGTTCTTACACATATATAATTCCGTTCTTACACGTACATATTCCGTTCTTACACATATATATTCCGTTCTTACACGTACATATTCCGTTCTTACACAATATATATTCCGTTCTTACACATATATATTTCGTTCTTCCACATATATATTCATTTCTTACATCACATATATAGTTCTTAAACATATATATTCCGATCTTCCACATATATACACATATAAATTCCGTTCTTACACATATATATTCCGTTCTTACACGTACATATTACGTTCTTACACATGTATATTCCATTCTTACACATATATATTCCGTTCTTACGTATATATTCAGCTCTTACACATATATATTCCGTTCTTACACGTACATATTCCGTTCTTACACATATATATTCCGTTCTTACACATATATATTCCGTTCTTTACGCATATATATTCAGTTCTGTACACATATATTTTCAGTTTCTTACACATATATATTCCGTTTTTTACACATATATATTCCGTTCTTACGCATATATATTCCTTACTTTACACATATATATTCCGTTCTTACACATATATATTACAGCTCTTACACATATATATTCCGTTCTTACACGTACATATTCCGTTCTTACACATATATATTCCGTTCTTAACATATAATATTCCGTTTCTTACGCATATATATTCAGTTCTCTTACACATATATTTTCAGTTTTTACACATATATATTCCGTTTTTAAACATATATATTCCGTTCTTACACATATATATTCACTTCTTACACATATATATTCCGTTCTTACACATATATATTCACTTCTTAAACATATATATTCCATTCTTACACCATATATATTCAGTTCTTACGCATATATATTCCGTTCTTACGCATATATATTCAGTTTCTTACACATATATATTCAGTTCTTACACAATACTATATTCAGTTTCTTACACATATATATTCAGTTCTTAACACATTTATATTCCGTCCTTACACATATTTATTCCGTTCTTACACATATATATTCCGTTCTTACACATATATATTCAGTTCTTTAACACATATATATTCACGTTCTTACACATATATATTCCGTTCTTACTAATATATATTCGTTCTTACACGTACATATCCGTTCTTACACATAATATTTCCGTTCTTACACATATATATTCCGTTCTTACGCATATATATTCAGTTCTTACACATATATATTCAGTTCTTAACATATATAATTCAGTTCTTAACGGCATATATATTCAGTTCTCTACACATATATATATTTAGTTCTTACACATATATGTTCCGTTTTTACACATATATATTCCGTTCTTACACATATATTTTCCGATCTTACACATATATATTTCCGTTCTTACACGTATATATTCCGTTCTTACACATGTATAATTCCGTTCTTTACACATATATATTCCGTTCTTACACATATATTCCGTTTTACGCATATATATTCCGTTCTTTCCCATATATATTCAGTTTTACGCAAACATATTCAGTTGTTACGCATATATATTCAGTTCTTACACATATATATTCCGTTCTTACACATATATATTCCGTTCTTACAAATATATTATGTTTCTTACGCATGTATATTCCGTTCTTTCGCATATATATTCAGTTTACGCATACACATTCCGTTGTTACGCATATATATTCAGTTCTTACACATATATATTCAGTTCTTACACATATATATTCAGTTACTTAGTCGCATATATATTCCGTTCTTTACACATATATATTCTTACACTTATATTCCGTTCTTACACATATATATTCAGTGTCTTTACACATATATATTCGCGTTCTTACGCATATATAGTTTCGTTCTTACGCATATATAATTCGTTCTTACGCATATATATTCAGTCTACGCATATCTATTCAGTCTTACACATATATTCAGTTCTTACACATATATATTCAGTTCTTACACATATATATTCAGTTCTTTTTACACATTATATATTCCGTAGTTACACAATATTTAATTCCGTTATTACACATATATATTCCGTTCTACACATATATATTCAGTTCTTACACATATATTTTCAGTTCTTACACATATAATATTCAGTTCTTACACGTACATATTCCGTTCTTACACATATATAATTCCGTTCTTACACATATATATTCCGTTCTTACAGATATATATTCAGTTCTAAAGATATATATTCCGTTCTTCCACATTATATATACATAATATATTCCGTTCTTACACGGACATATTCCATTCTTACACGTACATATTCCGTTCTTACACATAAATATTCCGTTCTTACACATATATATTCCGTTCTTACGCATATATATTCAGTTCTTACACATATCTATTCCGTTATTACACATATATATTCTTACACATATATTCCGTTCTTACGCATATATATTCCGTTCTTTCCCATATATATACAGTTTTTACACATATATTTTTCAGTACTTACGTATATATATTCAGTTCTTACACTTATATATTCATTGTTCTTACACATATATATTCAGTTCTTACGCATATATATTCCGTTCTTTACACATATATATTCTTACACATATATTCCGTTTTTACGCATATATATTCAGTTCTTTACACATATATATTCAGTTCTTACACATATATATTCAGTTCTTACGCATATATATTCAGTTCTTACACATATATATTCAGTTCTTACACATATATATTCAGTTCTTACACATATATATTCCGTTTTTACATATATATATATTCAGTTCTTACGCATATACATTCTGTTCTTACACATATATATTCTTACACATATATTCCGTTCTTACACATATATATTTAGTTCTTACACATATATATTCAGTTCTTACACATATATATTCAGTTCTTACACATGTCTATTCAGTTCTTACAGATATATATTCAGTTCTTACGCATATATATTCAGTTCTTACGCATATATATTCAAGTTCTTACGCATATATATTCATGTTCTTACACATATATGTTCAGTTCTTACACATATATATTCCGTTCTTACACTTACATATTCCGTACTTACACATATATGTTCCGTTCTTACCACATATATATTCAGTTATTACACATATATATTCACTTCTTACACATATATATTCAGTTTCTTACACATATATATTCCGTTCTTACACATATATACACATATATATTCCGTTCTTACACATTATTTTCCGTTCTTACACGCACATATTCCTTTCTTACATATATATATTCCGTTCTTACACATATATAGTTCCGTTCTTACGCATATATATTCAGTTCCTACACATATATATTTAGTTCTTAACACATGTCTATTCAGTTCTTACACATATATATTCCGTTCTTACACATATATATTCCGTTCTTACACATATATATTCCGTTCTTACACATATAAATTCCGTTCTTACACATATATATTTCCGTTCTTTACACATATATATTTCCGTTCTTGCACATTTATATTCCGTTCTTACACATATATATTCACTTCTGCTACACATATTATATCAGTTCTTACACATATCTATTCCGTTATTATACATATATATTCCGTTTCTTACACACATATATATTCCGTTCTTACACATATATATTCCGTTCTTAGGTATATATATTCCGTTCTTACGCATGTATATTCAGTTTTATGCATATATATTCAGTTCTTTACACATCATATATTTAGTTCTTACGCATATATATTCAGTTCTTACGCATATATATTCAGTTCTTACACATATATATTCCGTTTCTTACACATATATATTCAGTTATTACACATATATATCCGTTATTACACGTATATATTCCGTTCTTTACACATATATATTCCGTTTCTTACACATATATATTCCGTTCTTACATATATATTCCTGTTCTTACCGCATATATATTCCGTTCTTTCGCATATATATTCTGTTTTACGCATATACATTCCGTTGTTACGAATATATATTCAGTTCTTAACACATATATATTCAGTCTTACACATGTATATTCAGTTCTTACGCATATATATTCCGTTCTTACACATATGTATTCTTACACATATATTCCGTTCTTAACACATATATATTCAGTTCTTACACATATATATTCCGTTCTTACACATATATATTCCGTTCTTACGCATATATATTCAGTTTCCTACACATATATATTCAGTTCTTACACATGTCTATTCAGTTCTTACACATATATATTCCGTTCTTACACATATATATTCCGTTCTTACACATATATATTCCGTTCTTACACATATATATTCCGTTCTTACACATATATTGTCCGTTCTTACACATATATATTCACTTCTTACACATATATATTCAAGTCTTACACATATATATTCCGTTATTATACATATATATTCCGTTCTTACACATATATATTCCGTTCTTACACATATATATTCCGTTCTAGGCATATATATTACCTTTCTTACGCATGTAAGTATTCAGTTTTTATGCATATATATTCAGTTCTTTACACATATATATTTAGTTTTTACGCATATATATTCAGTTCTTACGCATATATATTTCAGTTCTTACACATATATATTCCGTTTTCTACACATATATATTCCGATCTTACACATATATATCCGTTCTAACACATATATATTCCGTTCTTACACATATATTTTCAGTTCTTACACATATATATTCCCGTTCTTACACGTATATTCTGTTCTTACGCATATATATTCCGTTCTTTCGGCATATATATTCAGTTTTACGCATATACATTCCGATGTTACGCATATATAATTCCGTTCTTACTCATATATATTCAGTTCTTACACATATATAATTCAGTTTCTTATACAGATATATTTCAGTTCTTTACACATATATATTCCGTTCTTAACACATATATATTCAGTTATTACACATATATAATCCGTTATTACACGTATATATTCCGTTCTTACACATATATATTCCGTTCTTACACATATATATTCCGTTTCCTTACATATATATTCTGTTCTTACGCATATATATTCCGTTCTTTCGCATATATATTCAGTTTTACGCATATACATTCCGTTGTTACGAATATATATTCAGTTCTTACACATATATATTCAGTTCTTACACATGTATATTCAGTTCTTACGCATATATATTCCGTTCTTACACATATGTATTCTTACACATATATTCCGTTCTTACACATATATATTCAGTTCTTACACATATATAGTTCCGTTCTTACACATATATATATTCCGTTCTTAACGCATATATATTCAGTTCCTACACATATATATTCAGTTCTTACACATGTCTATTCAGTTCTTACACATATATATTCCGTTCTTACACATATAATATTCCGTTCTTACACATATATATTCCGTTCTTACACATATATATTCCGTTCTTTACACATATATTGTCCGTTCTTACACATATATATTCACTTCATTACACATATATATTTCAGTTCTTACACATATATAGTTCCGTTAATTATACATATATATTCCGTTCTTACACATATATATTCCGTTCTTTACACATATATATTCCGTTCTTAGGCATATATATTCCTTTCTCTTACGCATGTATATTCAGTTTTTATGCATATATATTCAGTTCTTACACATATATATTTAGTTTTTTACGCATATATATTCAGTTCTTACGCATATATATTCAGTTCTTACACATATGTTCTTACACATATATATTCCGTTTTTACACATATATATTCCGATCTTACACATATATATTCCGTTCTAACACATATATATTCCGTTCTTACACATATATTTTCAGTTCTTACACATATATATTCCGTTCTTACACGTATATTCTGTTCTTACGCATATATATTCCGTTCTTTTGCATATATATTCAGTTTTACGCATATACATTCCGATGTTACGCATATATATTCCGTTCTTACTCATATATATTCAGTTCTTACACATATATATTCAGTTCTTATACAGATATATTCAGTTCTTACGCATATATATTCAGTTCTTACACATATATATTCAGTTCTTACACATATATATTCAGTTCTTACACATATATATTCCGTTTTTACACATATGTATTCCGTTCTTACACATGTATATTCTGTTCTTACACATATATATTTCGTTCTTACACGTATATATTACGTTCTTACACATGTATATTACGTTCTTACACATATATATTCAGTTCTTACACATGTATATTCCGTTCGTACACATATATATTCCGTTCTTACACATATATTCCGTTCTTATGCATATATATTCCGTTCTTTCCCATATATATTCATTTTTACGCATATATATTCCGTTCTTACGCATATATATTCAGTTCTTACGCATATATATTCCGTTCTTACGCATAAATATTCAGTTCTTACGCATATATATTCAGATCTTACGCATATATATTCAGTTCTTACACATATATATTCAGTTCTTACACATATATATTCAGTTCTGACACATATATATTCCGTCCTTACACATATTTATTCCGTTCTTACACATATATATTCCGTTCTTACACATATATATTCAGTTCTTACACATATATATTCACTTCTTACACATATATATTCCGTTCTTACACATATATAGTCCGTTCTTACACGTACATATTCCGTTCTTACACATATATATTCCGTTCTTACACATATATTTTCCGTTCTTACACATATATATTCCGTTCTTACGCATATATATTCAGTTGTTACACATATATTCAGTTCTTACACATATATATTCAGTTCTTACGCATATATATTCAGTTCTTACGCATATATATTCATTTCTTACACATATATGTTCATTTCTAACACCTATATATTGCATTCTTACACGTACATATTCCGTTCTTACACATATATATTCCGTTCTTACACATATATATTCAGTTCTTACAAATATATATTCCGTTTTTACACGTATGTATTCCGTTCTTACACATATATATTCCGTTCTTACACATATATTTTCCGTTCTTACTCACATATATTCAGTTCTTACGAATATATATTCCGTTCTTACACATATATATTCCGTTCTTACGCATATATATTCAGTTCTTACGCATATACATTCATTTCTTACAGATATATGTTCAGTTCTTACGCATATATATTCAGTTTTACGCATATATATTCAGTTACTACAAATATATATTCCGTTCCTATGCATATATATTCAGTTCTTACACATATATGTTCAGTTCTTACACATATATATTCCGTTCTTACACGTACATATTCCGTTCTTACACGTACATATTCCGTTCTTACACATATATATTCACTTCTTACACATATATATTCCGTTCTTACACATATATATTCCGTTCTTACACGTACATATTCCGTTCTTACACATATATATTCCGTTCTTACACGTACATATTCCGTTCTTACACATATATATTCCGTTCTTACACATATGTATTCCGTTCTTCCACATATATATTCATTTTTTACACACATATATAGTTCTTAAACATATATATTCCGATCTTCCACGTATATACACATATATATTCCGTTCTTACACATATATATTCCGTTCTTACACGTACATATTACGTTCTTCCACATGTATATTCCATTCTTACACATATATATTCCGTTCTTACGCATATATATTCAGCTCTTACACATATATATTCCGTTCTAACACGTACATATTCCGTTCTTACACATATATATTCCGTTCTTACACATATATATTCCGTTCTTACGCATATATATTCAGTTCTTACACATATATTTTCAGTTCTTACACATATATATTCCGTTTTTACACATATATATTCCATTCTTACACATATATATTCACTTCTTACACATATATATTCCGTTCTTACACATATATATTCAGCTCTTACACATATATATTCCGTTCTTACACGTACATATTCCGTTCTTACACATATATATTCCGTTCTCACACATATATATTCCGTTCTAACGCATATATATTCAGTTCATACACATATATTTTCAGTTCTTACACATATATATTCCATTTTTACACATATATATTCCGTTCTTACACATATATATTCACTTCTTACACATATATATTCCGTTCTTACACATATATATTCACTTCTTACACATATATATTCCATTCTTACACATATATATTCAGTTCTTACGCATATATATTCAGTTCTTACGCATATATATTCAGTTCTTACACATATATATTCAGTTCTTACACATATATATTCAGTTCTTACACATATATATTCAGTTCTTACACATTTATATTCCGTCCTTACACATATTTATTCCGTTCTTACACATATATATTCCGTTCTTACACATATAGAATCAGTTCTTACACATATATATTCACTTCTTACACATATATATTCCGTTCTTACACATATATATTCCGTTCTTACACGTACATATTCCGTTCTTACACATATATATTCCGTTCTTACACATATATATTCCGTTCTTACGCATATATATTCAGTTCTTACACATATATATTCAGTTCTTACATATATATTCAGTTCTTACGCATATATATTCAGTTCTTACACATATATATTCAGTTCTTACACATATATGTTCCGTTTTTACACATATATATTCCGTTCTTACACATATATATTCCGTTCTTACACATATATATTCCGTTCTTACACGTATATATTCCGTTCTTACACATGTATATTCCGTTCTTACACATATATATTCCGTTCTTACACATATATTCCGTTTTTACGCATATATATTCCGTTCTTTCCCATATATATTCAGTTTTACGCAAATATATTCAGTTGTTACGCATATATATTCAGTTCTTACACATATATATTCCGTTCTTACACATATATATTCCGTTCTTACAAATATATTATGTTCTTACGCATATATATTCCGTTCTTTCGCATATATATTCAGTTTTACGCATACACATTCCGTTGTTACGCATATATATTCAGTTCTTAGACATATATATTCAGTTCTTACACATATATATTCAGTTCTTACGCATATATATTCCGTTCTTACACATATATATTCTTACACTTATATTCCGTTCTTACACATATATATTCAGTTCTTACGCATATATATTCCGTTCTTACGCATATATATTCCGTTCTTACGCATATATATTCAGTTCTTACGCATATATATTCAGTTCTTACACATATATATTCAGTTCTTACACATATATATTCAGTTCTTACACATATATATTCCGTAGTTACACATATTTATTCCGTTATTACACATATATATTCCGTTCTTACACATATATATTCAGTTCTTACACATATATGTTCAGTTCTTACACATTTATATTCCGTTCTTACGCGTACATATTCCGTTCTTACACATATATTTTCCATTCTTATACATATATATTCCGTTCTTACACATATATTCTGTTCTTACGCATATATATTCCGTTCTTTCGCATATATATTCAGTTTTACGCATATACATTCCGATGTTACGCATATATATTCCGTTCTTACGCATATATATTCAGTTCTTACACATATATATTCAGTTCTTACACAGATATATTCAGTTCTAACGCATATATATTCAGTTCTTACACATATATATTCAGTTCTTACACATATATATTCAGTTCTTACGCATATATATTCCGTTCTTACACATATATATTCTTACACTTATATTCCGTTCTTACACATATATATTCAGTTCTTACACATATATATTCCGTTCTTACGCATATATATTCCGTTCTTACGCATATATATTCCGTTCTTACGCATATATATTCAGTTCTTACGCATATATATTCAGTTCTTACACATATAAATTCAGTTCTTACACATATATATTCAGTTCTTACACATATATATTCAGTTCTTACACATATATATTCCGTAGTTACACATATTTATTCCGTTATTACACATATATATTCCGTTCTTACACATATATATTCAGTTCTTACACATATATGTTCAGTTCTTACACATATATATTCCGTTTTTACACGTATATATTCCGTTCTTACACATATATTTTCCATTCTTACACATATATATTCCGTTCTTCCACATATATTCTGTTCTTACGCATATATATTCCGTTCTTTCGCATATATATTCAGTTTTACGCATAAACATTCCGATGTTACGCATATATATTCCGTTCTTACGCATGTATATTCAGTTCTTACACATATATAGTCAGTTCTTACACAGATATATTCAGTTCTTACGCATATATATTCAGTTCTTACACATATATATTCAGTTCTTACACATATATATTCAGTTCTTACACATATATATTCCGTTTTTACACATATATATTCAGTTCTTACACATGTATATTCTGTTCTTACACATATATATTCCGTTCTTACACGTATATATTACGTTCTTACACATGTATATTCCGTTCTTACACATATATATTCCGTTCTTACACATGTATATTCCGTTCTTACACATATATATTCCGTTCTTACTCATATATTCCGTTCTGATGCATATATATTCCGTTCTTTCCCATATATATTCATTTTTACGCATATATATTCCGTTCTTACGCATATATATTCAGTTCTAACGCATATATATTCCGTTCTTACGGATATATATTCAGTTCCTACGCATATATATTCAGTTCTTACGCATATATATTCAGTTCTTACACATATATATTCAGTTCTTACACATATATATTCAGTTCTTACACATATATATTCAGTTCTGACACATATATATTCCGTCCTTACACATATTTATTCCGTTCTTACACATATATATTCCGTTCTTACACATATATATTCAGTTCTTACACATATATATTCACTTCTTAAACATATATATTCCGTTCTTACACATATATATTCCGTTCTTACACGTACATATTCCGTTCTTACACATATATATTCCGTTCTTACACATATATTTTCCGTTCTTACACATATATATTCCGTTCTTACGCATATATATTCAGTTCTTACAAATATATATTCAGTTCTTACACATATATATTCAGTTCTTACGCATATATATTCAGTTCTCACGCAGATATATTCATTTCTTACACATATATGTTCATTTCTAACACCTATATATTGCATTCTTACACGTACATATTCCGTTCTTACACATATATATTCGGTTCTTACACATATATATTCAGTTCTTACAAATATATATTCCGTTTTTACACGTATGTATTCCGTTCTTACACATATATATTCCATTCTTACACATATATTTTCCGTTCTTACTCACATATATTCAGTTCTTACGAATATATATTCCGTTCTTACACATATATATTCCGTTCTTACGCATATATATTCAGTTCTTACGCATATACATTCATTTCTTACACATAAATGTTCAGTTCTTACGCATATATATTCAGTTTTACGCATATATATATTTAGTTACTACAAATATATATTCCGTTCCTATGCATATATATTCAATTCTTACACATATATGTTCAGTTCTTACACATATATATTCCGTTCTTACACGTACATATTCCGTTCTTACACATATATTCCGTTCTTTCACATATATATTCACTTCTTACACATATATATTCCGTTCTTACACATATATATTCCGTTCTTACACGTACATATTCCGTTCTTACACATATATATTCCGTTCTTACACGTACATATTCCGTTCTTACACATATATATTCCGTTCTTACACATATATATTCCGTTCTTCCACATATATATTCATTTCTTACACACATATATAGTTCTTAAACATATATATTCCGATCTTCCACGTATATACACATATAAATTCCGTTCTTACACATATATATTCCGTTCTTACACGTACATATTACGTTCTTACACATGTATATTCCATTCTTACACATATATATTCCGTTCTTACGCATATATATTCAGCTCTTACACATATATATTCCGTTCTTACACGTACATATTCCGTTCTTACACATATATATTCCGTTCTTACACATATATATTCCGTTCTTACGCATATATATTCAGTTCTTACACATATATTTACAGTTCTTACACATATATATTCCGTTTTTACACATATATATTCCGTTCTTACACATATATATTCACTTCTTACACATATATATTCCGTTCTTACACATATATATTCAGCTCTTACACATATATATTCCGTTCTTACACGTACATATTCCGTTCTTACACATATATATTCCGTTCTTACACATATATATTCCGTTCTTACGCATATATATTCAGTTCTTACACATATATCTTCCGTTTTTACACATATATATTCAGTTCTTACGCATATATATTCCGTTCTTACGCATATATATTCAGTTCTTACACATATATATTCAGTTCTTACACATATATATTCAGTTGTTACACATATATATTCAGTTCTTACACCTTTATATGCCATTCTTACACATATATATTCAGTTCTTACGCATATATATTCCGTTCTTACGCATATATATTCAGTTCTTACACATATATATTCAGTTCTTACACATATATATTCAGTTGTTACACATATATATTCAGTTCTTACACATTTATATTCCGTCCTTACACATATTTATTCCGTTCTTACACATATATATTCCGTTCTTACACATATATATTCAGTTCTTACACATATATATTCACTTCTTACACATATATATTCCGTTCTTACACATATATATTCCGTTCTTACACGTACATATTCCGTTCTTACACATATATATTCCGTTCTTACACATATATATTCCGTTCTTACGCATATATATTCAGTTCTTACACATATATATTCAGTTCTTACATATATATTCAGTTCTTACGCATATATATTCAGTTCTTACACATATATATTCAGTTCTTACACATATATGTTCCGTTTTTACACATATATATTCCGTTCTTACACATATATATTCCGTTCTTACACATATATATTCCGTTCTTACACGTATATATTCCGTTCTTACACATGTATATTCCGTTCTTACACATATATATTCCGTTCTTACACATATATTCCGTTTTTACGCATATATATTCCGTTCTTTCCCATATATATTCAGTTTAACGCAAATATATTCAGTTGTTACGCATATATATTCAGTTCTTACACATATATATTCCGTTCTTACACATATATATTCCGTTCTTACAAATATATTATGTTCTTACGCATATATATTCCGTTCTTTAGCATATATATTCAGTTTTACGCATACACATTCCGTTGTTACGCATATATATTCAGTTCTTACACATATATATTCAGTTCTTACACATATATATTCAGTTCTTAGCATATATATTCCGTTCTTACACATATATATTCTTACACTTATATTCCGTTCTTACACATATATATTCAGTTCTTACGCATATATATTCAGTTCTTACACATATATATTCAGTTCTTACACATATATATTCAGTTCTTACACATATATATTCAGTTCTTACACATATATATTCAGTTCTTACACATATATATTCCGTAGTTACACATATTTATTCCGTTATTACACATATATATTCCGTTCTTACACATATATATTCAGTTCTTACACATATATGTTCAGTTCTTACACATATATATTCCGTTCTTACACGTACATATTCCGTTCTTACACATATATATTCCGTTCTTACAGATATATATTCAGTTCTTAAAGATTTATTTTCCATTCTTCCACATATATATTCAGTTTTACGCATATATATTCAGTTCTTAAGCATATATATTCAGTTCTTACACATATATATTCAGTTCTTACACATATATATTCAGTTCTTACGCATATATATTCCGTTCTTACACATATATATTCCGTTCTTACGCATATATATTCTTACACATATATTCCGTTCTTACACATATATATTCCGTTCTTACACATATATATTCCGTTCTTACACATATATATTCAGTTCTTACGCATATATATTCAGTTCTTACGCATATATATTCAGTTCTTACGCATATATTTTCAGTTCTTACACATATATATTCTTTTCTTACACATATATATTCCGTTCTTACACATATATATTCCGCTCATACACATATATTCCTTTCTTACGCATATATATTCCGTTCTTTCGCATACATATTCAGTTTTACGCATATATATTCAATTCTTACGAATATATATTCAGTTCTTACGCATATATATTCATTTCTTACACATATATGTTCAGTTATTACATATATATTCCGTTCTTACACGTACATATTCCGTTCTTACACATATATATTCCGTTCTTACACATAACAGACAGACAGACAGACAGACAGAGAGCCAGACAGACAGACAGACAGACAGACAGACAAACAGACAGTCAGACACACAGACAGGCCAGACAGAGTGCCAGACAGGCCAGACAGCCAGACAGCCAGACAGACAGACAGACAAACAGACAAACAGACAGACAGACAGACAGACAGACAGACAGACAGACAGACAGACAGACAGACAGACAGACAGACAGACAGACAGACAGACAGACAGACAGACAGACAGACAGACAGACAGACAGACAGACAGACAGACAGACAGACAGACAGACAGACAGACAGACAGACAGACAGACAGACAGACAGACAGACAGACAGACAGACAGACAGACAGACAGACAGACAGACAGACAGACAGACAGACAGACAGACAGACAGACAGACAGACAGACAGACAGACAGACAGACAGACAGACAGACAGACAGACAGACAGACAGACAGACAGACAGACAGGCAGACAGACAGACAAACAGACAGACAGAGGGCCAGACAGAGGGCCAGACAGAGGGCCAGACAGAGAGCAAGACTGGCCAGACAGAGACCCAGACAGGCCAGACAGACATAAATACAGACAGACAGACAGGTCAGACAGGCCAGACAGACAGACAGAGGGCCAGACAGAAGGCCAGACAGAGAGCCAGACAGGCCAAACACAGACCCAGACAGGCCAGACAGACAGACAGACAGACAGACAGACAGACAGGCCAGACAGACAGACAGACAGACAGACAGACAGACAGACAGACAGACAGCCAGACAGGCCAGACAGACAGACATACAGACAGACAGCCAGACAGACAGACAGACAGACAGACAGACAGAGGGCCAGACAGATGGGCAGACAGAGAGCAAAACAGGCCAGACAGAGACCCAGACAGGACAGACAGACAGACAGACAGACAGACAGACAGACAGACAGACAGACAGACAGACAGACAGACAGACAGACAGACAGACAGACAGACAGACAGACAGACAGACAGACAGACAGACAGACAGACAGACAGACAGACAGACAGACAGGCAGACAGAGGGCCAGACAGAGGGCCAGACAGAGGGCCAGACAGAGGGCCAGACAGAAGGCCAGACAGAGGGCCAGACAGAGACTCAGACATGCCAGACAGACAGAAAGACAGACAGGCCAGACAGACAGACAAACAGACAGACAGGCCAGACAGACAGACAGACAGACAGGCCAGACAGACAGACAGACAGGCAGACAAGACAGACAGACAGACAGGCAGTCAGACAGACAGACAGACAGACAGACAGACAGACAGACAGACAGACAGACAAGCAAATGTAGAAACTTGACCCTGGATATTGTCTCTTAATACAAGCCCATACGTGTACCTAATACCTGACCGTAGATATTTCCCGTACATACAAGCCCGTATATACGATTTATGTACAAACCTGAACTTGAATAGTGTATCTTAAGATACACTATTCAAGTTCAGGTTTGTACATAAATCGTTTTGCTCTCTGTCTGCCCATCTGTCTGGCCCTCTGTCTGTCTGGCCTGTCTGGCTGTCTGTCTGTATGTCTGTCTGTCTGGCCTGTCTGGCTGTCTGTCTGTCTGTCTGTCTGTCTGTCTGTCTGTCTGGCCTGTCTGTCTGTCTGTCTGTCTGTCTGTCTGTCTGGCCTGTCTGGGTCTGTGTCTGGCCTGTCTGGCTCTCTGTCTGGCCTTCTGTCTGGCCCTCTGTCTGTCTGTCTGGCCTGTCTGACCTGTCTGTCTGTCTGTATTTATGTCTGTCTGGCCTGTCTGGGTCTCTGTCTGGCCAGTCTTGCTCTCTGTCTGGCCCTCTGTCTGGCCCTCTGTCTGGCCCTCTGTCTGGCCCTCTGTCTGGCCCTCTGTCTGGCCCTCTGTCTGGCCCTCTGTCTGCCTGTCTGTCTGTCTGTCTGTCTGTCTGTCTGTCTGTCTGTCTGTCTGTCTGTCTGTCTGTCTGTCTGTCTGTCTGTCTGTCTGTCTGTCTGTCTGTCTGTCTGTCTGTCTGTCTGTCTGTCTGTCTGTCTGTCTGTCTGTCTGTCTGTCTGTCTGTCTGTCTGTCTGTCTGTCTGTCTGTCTGTCTGTCTGTCTGTCTGTCTGTCTGTCTGTCTGTCTGTCTGTCTGTCTGTCTGTCTGTCTGTCTGTCTGTCTGTTTGTCTGTCTGTCTGGCTGTCTGGCTGTCTGGCCTGTCTGGCCTGTCTGGGTCTCTGTCTGGCACTCTGTCTGGCCTGTCTGTGTGTCTGACTGTCTGTTTGTCTGTCTGTCTGTCTGTCTGGCTCTCTGTCTGTCTGTCTGTCTGTCTGTTATGTGTAAGAACGGAATATATATGTGTAAGAACGGAATATGTACGTGTAAGAACGGAATATATATTTAATAACTGAACATATATGTGTAAGAAATGAATATATATGCGTAAGAACTGAATATATATTCGTAAGAATTGAATATATATGCATAAAACTGAATATGTATGCGAAAGAACGGAATATATATGCGTAAGAAAGGAATATATGTATATGAACGGAATATATGTGTGTAAGAACGGAATATATATGTGTAAGAACGGAATATATATGTGTAAGAACTGAATATATATGTGTAAGAACTGAATATATATGTGTAAGAAAAGAATATATATGTGTAAGAACTGAAAATATATGCGTAAGAACTGAATATATATGCGTATGAACTGAATATATATGCGTAAGAACTGAATATATATGTGTAAGAACGGAATATATATGTGTAAGAACGGAATATATATGTGTAAGAACGGAATATATGTGTAAGAATATATATGCGTAAGAACGGAATATATATGTGTAAGAACGGAATATATATGCGTAAGAACTGAATATATATGTGTAAGAACTGAATATATATGTGTAAGAACTGAATATATATGCGTAAGAACTGAATATATATGCGTAAAACTGAATATATATGTGGAAGAACGGAATATATATCTTTAAGAACTGAATATATATCTGTAAGAACGGAATATATATGTGTAAGAACGGAATATATATGTGTAAGAACGGAATATGTACGTGTAAGAACGGAATATATATGTGTAGGAACTGAACATATATGTGTAATAACTGAATAAATATGTGTAAGAACGGAATATATATGTGTAATAACGGAATATACATGTGTAACTACGGAATATATATG
>JAWPHD010021699.1:0-27447 GCA_037043455.1 Cyrtodaria siliqua
CTACGACAGGTGATACAAACCTTGCAGAACACGCTACTCTAGTAATGGTCCTTTTATTATATACCTCCTACTCATGATTAAAAATAATTACATTTCTGTTGCGTACGTATGCAATAAAGAAGGTTTATAAATGTTTCCAGGGAAATGGGACGTATTTTAATATATTTAGGAGTGCAGCTACAGCTTACAAGTTAAAGTACATTGGTATTAATAGTGTCTTGTCTCTTACAAATAACGGATTTTATAAGGATTACCTATATTCAAAAATAAATAAACTCAGGCTCGAGAGGTGAGTTTATTTATTTTTCTATTTAACAATGATACCCAACTCCTTTGACGGGATTTGCGGGCGTTTAAAAATATTCATGTCGCTTGTCTATCATGCATATTATAAGGAAAATTACTGTTATTTAACAATTTATTTCATTTGCTCTACTAAGTGTATATGCACACGTTTTTTTAAACATTAAACGAGTCTGATAGTTTGTTTGTTTGTATGGTGTTTTACGTCATTTTCAACACAAGTAAGGTTATATATGATGGTGGAGACAGACCACCCATTTTTCCTGGGTGGAACCAGTTCTGTACACCTCTCACCATCCGTAAGAATCGGCACTTCCTCACTTACAAGTGGTCGTAATGATATTATTCTTCTCATATTCTTTTTTCAATTTGAATAATTTAGTTATTTATTTGTTAACCCCGCCATTTTAGTTTAATAAACGTAACATGTAACGCTGTGGGAAGGACTGTAACTAATGTTGGAATAACATGTAATCCAACCCAATTGCTTTTTTTTTCATGCTTATTATGCCACTGTTTATATATATGTGTATTGTATAATGAAGCTTGCAATAACATAGTATTAAACTAAACTTACAAGTCGAGCCCCCAGTGGGATTCGAACCCGCAGCGGTGAGAGGCGAAGGTTTACGACGCAACGTCGTACCATTAGGCCACGGAGAAGAGCAGTGATGTTTTTTAATCACTGAGCGTGTTGTAATCAGATATAAAAACAACTAATCCGGATAATCACGGTGATTGAAAAGATATTTACATGAAAGAACTTAATCAGTATGGTGGGGGTATTTTATTTGAAAGCAATGTGGACATTAAAAAACAATGATTTGAAAGTGTGAGTAATGTTGAATGATGGTGTATTTTGACTTTTCTTATAACTTTTTTCATGGTTTTTAAATATTTGAAAGTTTTTTAATGCAACATAGGTAATTTAAATTCCTTTATTCACCCTTTTGCCATTATCAAATCTCGCTCGAACTCGAAATCTCGCGAAAAACGAGAGCGAGATTTGATAATGGCAAAATCGAGAATTGAGGGTAGTGGACACAAAATTAGCCATACGTGACACATGGTATACAAATTTGGCCTGTAATGCACATGTTTGACTAGTTTAAGGTATATCTAGTAAGTTTTATTCATTTCTGAGGGCTTTGCTTACATTGCTTGGCAAAACTGTCAGAAAGCGACAATCTACATCTGTCCGAAAAGATGTCGAAAAGCCGCTTTTGTCTGTTTTGAAAAAGATGTTGAGGTAAACTCTGACTTTGAGTGCATCGCTTCTATATGATTAGTGTCGATATGCAAGTATGTTATGCGGTTTAATACATTTTACAAATTAAATTATTTAGTTGGCAAAAAATATGACCGTTTGTATGTTTTTCAAAAGTTTTTTTCTACCCCACCCCCTTCATTTTAATGAATTTTCATGGATCTGTACTTTAAACAGTGCTTATTGGCTGCATGGTTACATGAAAATGACCTGTAAAGATGGTATAAAACAATATCTAATAAAAAAATTTAATAAACAATACATTAAGAGGCAATCTTGTGTAATAAGCATATTGTAAAACATGGCATGGTCCTAAAAATGGAGTTGGGGAGGATAGTCTCAGAATTATTTTTGTCATTTCTAATTGAAAAGTTGCATTTTCTTGATGGTTTCACATATAGAACCTGTTGATTAATGTTAATCAATTCATTTGAAGGCAGATTTTGAATACATACAAAAACAGTGGCGTTTTATGGTAAAATCTGCTATTTTGACCACTGAAAATCACAAATATCATTTTTGAGTAGATATTATTTTCATGATAGCTTCAACTGGTTGAAAATCAAATGTTGTTGATGAAATTTATTTAAAATCACTTTATTTGAAGCAAAAGATTGGAACGGTTGTTGAGATATGGCATTTTGAAGATTCTGGATTTACGCGTAAAAACCGAAGGAATTTTGCTTTAGCCAAAGCTCTTTTAAGCCCTGATATTTTGTCGAAAACGATTTTTTTCTAAAAAAGAATGACATTATTTCTCTCAGATCGAATGTATCAAACAATTTAGCCAGAAAAAAGCAACTTCAGTAAGGTTTAAATGTGTTTAAGATAGATTCTGCATAGGGTAAAAGTGAAAGTAGACATACTTTTTTTCTAACACAATGATTTGAAAGTGTGAGAAATGTTGAATTATGGTGTATTTTGACTTTTCTTATGACTTTTTTCATGCTTTTTAAATATTTGAAAGTTTTATGATGCAATATAGGTAATTTAAATTCCTTTATTGAGGGTAGTGGACACACAATTAGCCATACGTGACACCTGGTATACAAATTTGGCCTGTAATGCACATGTTTGACTAGTTAAAGGTATATCGAGTAAGTTTTATTCATTTCTGAGGGAACGGTTGATGAGATATGGCATTTTGAAGATTCTGGATTTACGCGTAGAAACCGAAGGAATTTTGCCTTAGCCAAAGCTCTTTTAAACCCTCATATTTTGTCGAAAACGATTTTTTTCTAAAAAAGAATGACATCATTTCTCTCAGATCGAATGTATCAAACAATTTAGCCAGAAAAAAACAACTTCAGTAAGGTTTGAATGTCTCTTTAGATCAGACTACACCAATAACAAACCAATCAGCGGGCAGGGAAAAAGATCCAGGGTAAATTCGGAGCTATTACACAGAATCTCTTAATTTTGATTGGTTGTCAAGGTAAACAAACCAAAAAATCTTGCTAAAAAATTAAAATTCAACTTTTGAAGAGTACTCATAAAGGTTAAATCATACATGTGTGCAATGTATTCATAATGTGTTGCATAATCAAAGAAAGAAGTATATTTTACATTTTCCTCATGTTTCTACATGCAAGTAGGTGGGTCAGCACCATCCGACCCAAACAGCTTTTTCAAAACATACTCAACGTATGGCTTCTGTATGTTTTTTTGATAAAACTAAGATAGGTCTTTCAAAACGAGTAATAAAAAATATAGTTTCCTATATAAGGGAACTCAGTACAGAGCTTAGAGCTATAAGGTAGGCCTATGGAAAATGAATTGGTGTAGTATGACCTAAAATAGCTTACCGTATGCCAATACACTAAATAGTTTCTGTATGTTTTCGTTCAAAGTTGTTGTGGTTTTGTTTAAAACAAATTCGTTTCCAGATAAAAACGTATTTTTAACTGTAAAGTAATGGAAAAAAAACTAATCTTCAGTTCGTTTACACAGGCTCGATAACTCGTTTCTGAAATCTATTACAAAAATAATTTAAGATTCTATATTTCATCTTCATTTAATATCTCAATCTTCAAAGGTTTTATTGGCTTTCCTGGGAATGAACGAAACATCCTATGGTACGGTGATTACAACTGATGGGTATGTCTTACCGCATATTCGTGGATGCAAGCATGGACTCAAAAAGTACGAAATTGAAAAGATACCGAACAATAAAGATGTAAACGGGCAACGATATATAGGACACAACAGACAATATGTGGAATATGACCAATATGGACGCCAAATCGTGAATAAAATACCGGCCAGTCGTGTTGCATATCAACTAAAAATAAACTGCCCGACCAGAGAGGATATCGGACTATACAAGTGTTATATACCTGATGGTGGCAAATCGCGCAACACATGGTCGTCACAATCAGGATACCTGCACTTAGGTATGTAGCGACACACGAAATCATAAATAGGATACCTGCACTGTGGTATGTAGCAACACATGGCCGTAATAATAGGATATCTGCACTTAGGTATGTAGCGACACATTGCCGTCACAATCAGGATACCTGCACTTAGATATGTAGCGACACATGACCTTCATAAATAGGATATCTGCACTTAGGTATGTAGCGACATATGGCCGTCACAATCAGGATACCTGCACTTAGGTATGTAGCGACACATGGCCGTCAAAAATAGGATACATTCACTTAGGTTTGTAGCAACACATGGCCGTCACAAATAGGATATCTGCACTTAGGTATGTAGCGACACATGACCGTCACAATCAGGACACCTGCACTTAGGTATGTAGCGACACATGGCCGTCACAATCAGGATACATGCACTTAGGCATATAGCGACACCTGATCGTCACAATCAGAACACTGCAGTTAGGTAAGTAGCGACACCTAAACGTCACAATCAGGATACCTGCACTTAGGTATGTACCGAAACCTGACCGTCTCAATCAGGATACTGCAGTTAGGTATGTATCAACACATGGTCGCCACAATCAGGATACCTGCAGTACGGTATGTAGCGACACATGGCCGTCACAATCAGGATACCTGCACTTAGGTATGTAGCGACATATGGCCGTCACACATAGGATACCTGCACTTAGGTATGTAGCGACACATGCCCGTCACAAATAGGATATCTGCACTTAGGTATGTAGCGACATATGGCCGCCACAAATAGGATACATGCACTTAGGTATGTAGCGACACATAGCCGTCACACATAGGATACCTGCACTTAGGTATGTAGCGACACATGCCCGTCACACATAGGATATCTGCACTTAGGTATGTAGCGACATATGGCCGCCACAAATAGGATACATGCACTTAGGTATGTAGCGACACATAGCCGTTACACATAAGATACCTGCACTTAGGTATGTAGCGACACATTGCCGTCACAAATAGGATACCTGCACTTAGGTATGTAGCGACACATGGCCGTCACAAATAGGATATCTGCACTTAGGTATGTAGCGACACATGCCCGTCACAAATAGGATACCTGCACTTAGGTATGTAGCGACACATAGCCGTCACACATAGGATACCTGCACTTAGGTATGTAGCGACACATTCCCGTCACAAATAGGATAGCTGCATTTCTGTATGTAGCGACAAATGGCAGTCACAAATACGATATCTACAATTAGGTATGTAGCGACTCATGGCCGTCACAAAAAGGATATATACACTAAGGTATGTGATATATACACTAAGGTATGTGGCGACACATGGCCCTCACAAATAGGATATCTACACTTAGGTATGTAGCGACACATGGCCGTCACAAATAGGATATCTACACTAAGGTATGTAGCGACACATGACCGTCTTCAATAGGATATCTGCACTTAGGTATGTAACGACACATGGCCGTCGCAAATAGGATATCTACACTTAGGCATGTAGCGACACATTCCCGTCGAGGCATGTAGCGACACATGCCCGTCACAAATAGGATATCTACACGTAGGTATGTAGTGACACATGTCCTTTACAAATATGATATCTTCACTTAGGTATGTAGCGACATGTGGCCATCACAAATATAATAGTTAATCCTAGGCACATGACGACATACTAAGATATATAGAGACATAATAAGATATACAGAGACATACTAAGATATACAGAGACATACAAAGATATATAGAGGCATACTAAGATATATAGAGATATACTAAGATATATAGAGACATACTAAGATATACAGAGACATACAAAGATATATAGAGGCATACTAATATATAAAGAGACATACTAAGATGTATAGAGACATACTAAGATATATAGAGACATACTAAGCTATCTACACTTAGATATGTATTAAAGGGACACACGGCAATCTTGATTTTTAAAAACTCACGGCGTCCGTTAGTTTTCTTACTTAACTTAGCATTTGTTAAATCAGTATAATATTATTAGAACAGTTCAAAGCAAATTGTTTTTATATATTACTAATATATATTATATTGCACCAATAATATGTTTAAACATTTGATAAAATAATGAAGACAACTGAAATCTCATTTTTTATTTAATTATATGCAAGCAGTTTCCAAGTCAAACTGATACAGGATTAAGATGTCGAGGTGTTAATGTTATTGCTTGATATAAAACTCGAGATTGCCGTGTGGAACTTTAACATTTGTGAAAAAAACAAAAATAACACATATATGTTCGTTATAGGCACGACAAGACAAGGCTGAAGACATGCGGTAATCGTTACTTTCCTTTTCGGGATTTAGTTAGACGTACTTTCTGTCGGTTCATCGCACCGACAGGATTTGTTTGTTTTGTTTGTAGGGTGTTTTACGTCATTTTCAACGCATGTAAGGTTATATATAATGACGGTCGATTTTTTTTTGTGGTGGAGGCAGACCAGCCACTTTTCCTGGGTAGAACCGGTACTGTACACCTCCCGCCATCCTTAAGGATCGACACTTCCTCACTTAAAAGTCGAGCTCCCAGTGGGATTCGAATCCGCAGCGGTAAGAGGCGAGACGATTTACAACGAAACGTCGTTAACCCCTCGGCCACAGAGGCAAATCGCACGGAGGGGAAAGCAAAGTAAATAAATGTAACGGGACAACCAGAGGTCTGTAGGACCATATTTTTCCGAAATCAGTTTTTTCACACGTGTGAAGAATAGGATCCTATTCGTCACAGATGTGAAGAATGGGATGTCATTTTTCACACAACACAGTCACATATTTCACATTTCCTGTAAAATTTGATGAAATTCGATGAAGGTTTTTGATGTGATATGAAATCGCATTTTTCACATTTCAATATTAATGTGCAATTTTACCAAAAATGTGCATTTTTACATCTGAATCGCATTTTTCACATATTGCTGGGTTATGAACTCCGAAATGTATTTACCGTAAGTCGTATGCTATTAGGTTCGTTTCCATTGAAACTGATCCATCAAAAAGGGTTAACGTATATTAACTTGCGAAACCTTTTTGTGAGTTGTTGCGGTAGCGCAGTTGGTAGCGTGGTCGAATTTGTTGTTGCTAGGCGCTGTCGCCGTAGCAGTGCAGGTATTTTAGCGTCCTTATCCCAAATAATTTATAAACGTATATAGATTCATCTTTCGAACATGCTCTCTAGAGTATTTGTTTCTAATGATAACAGAAGACACGCATTTTTATTCAGGATGTGGGAGTCAGCCATACATTGAAGACGAGATCATTCCAGAATATTCGGAAAATAGGAAGTCCGCCCATCTCACATGTACAGTTGTTAACACAAAGGACAATCACAGTGTAAGCGCATTTGTTTATGTATTTGTATGTCTTTCCAATTAAATTTATTTATATACATTTACTTCAACTGTTTTCTTGACCACGAACAATGTACTACTTTCATAATAAATACATATTACCAAATTAACTTAAAATCATTTAAAGAAACTAACCCGCCAAATAACGGCAAAAAATACACTACAAACCCGTTTCTCAAATCTCTGTCCAGGTGGTCAGGTCATCTAATAATATATATGTGCCAATCAAACGTATATATTTATTCAAGGGTTCTTAAAATAGCCGTGATTGAATATGCATAAAACGAATTATGAGTTGTTAACTGTTAATTCGAAGCTCAAGTGTTGGGGTTTGGCCTGGCTGGTTTAAGCCGCTCATATTGCGTCTATAGAGTTTGGAATCTCAAAAAAGTTCGTCCTCAGTAGGTTTAGAAACGGTGTACATATGACGTACAATGTGCATGCTGATGACGGGATAGGGACTTTAAGTATGTATAGTGCCTGTTCCTTCGTTATTAATTTAATTAGGTTTTGTTTAATTGTTTTTATCCTTTGTATAAAGAACGTCCCCAACAATAATGTACCAACGATATAAGATTGGCATTGCCAACATCGAATATCACAATCCCCTCACACCCATCGTCATTTAAACCATAAATAGTGAGCACAAGAACACGAACAGAGTGATAATCATTATGCAGTTAATTATCTGCAGATAATATGGAGTTTTCTCCATATGGAGACTGGTCATCCAGGAAAACTCATCACAATAGACGATGTCGTACACACAGATGATCCCAAATGCGAGAAGGGAATCGAAAAGTACGAAATACAACGGCGAGGATCCGGCAACTGGCGAAGATTTAAGCTGACGGTTAACTGTCTGAATTCAACGGATCTCGGATACTACAAATGCTACATACCGAATGGTGAAAACCCGGACGTATGGCCTGCAGGAGTGGGATATCTGGGTATGTTTTATCTACTCCAATGAAATGCATATTCTTTAATAATATAATAATTTACATTGGTGTGCAGTATCATAATCATATGCATGTCTTCCAGCAAATTAAAATAAGACTTGAAAGTAATGTATTGCTGTTAGGGCGTATAACAGCTCCTATTGAGCCTTACGTTTCTCTTGGGCTTTGAGGGTTGAGCAAAGTTTCACTTGCGCATTGAGGGATGAGCAAAGTTTCACTTGCGAATTCAGAGTTGAGCAAAGTTTCACTTGGGCATTGAGAGTTGAGGAAAGTTTCACTTGCGCATTGAGGTAGGTTTGAGCAAAGTTTCACTTTCGTTTTGAGGGTTGAGCAAAGTTTCACTTGGGCATTCAGGTAAGTTTCAGCAAAGTTTCACTTTCGCACTGAGGGTTGGGCGAAGTTTCACTTCGGCATTGAGGGTTGAGCAAAGGTTTCACTTGCGCATTCAGGTAGGTTTGAGCAAAGTTTCACTTTCGCATTGAGGGTTCAGCAAAGTTTCACTTGCGCATTGAGGTTTGAGCAAATTTTCATTTGCTCATTGAAAGTTGAGCAAAGTTTTACTTGTGCATTGAGGGTTGAGCAAATTTTCATTTGCTCATTGAGTGTTGAGCAAAGTTTTACTTGCGAATTGAGGTAGGTTTGAGCAAAGCTTCACTTTCGCATTGAGGGTTTAGCAAAGTTTCACTTTCGCATTGAAGGTTGAGCAAAGTTTCACTTTCGCATTGAAGGTTGAGCAAAGTTTCACTTGAGCTTTGAGGGTTCAGCAAAGTTCCATTTGCTCATTGAGTGTTGAGTCAAGTTTCACTTGGGCATTGAGGGTTGAGCAAAGTTCCAATTGCGTATTGAGAGTTGAGCAAAGTTTTACTTGCGAATTGAGGTAGGTTTGAGCAAAGCTTCACTTTCGCATTGAGGGTTTAGCAAAGTTTCACTTTCGCATTGAAGGTTGAGCAAAGTTTCACTTGCACATTGAGGTAGGTTTGAGCAAAGCTTCACTTTCGCATTGAGGGTTGAGCAAAGTTTCACTTTCGCATTGAAGGTTGAGCAAAGTTTCACTTGGGCACTGAGGGTTCAGCAAAGTTTCGCTTGCTCATTGAGTGTTGAGCAAAGTTTCACTTGCGCATTGAGGTTTGAGCAAAGTATCACTTGGGCATTGAGGGTGGAGCAAGTTTCAATTGCGCATTGAGAGTTGAGCAAAGTTTCACTTGCGCATTGAGGTAGGTTTGAGCAAAGTTTCACTTTCGCATTGAAGGTTGAGCACAGTGTCACTTGGGCATTGAGAGTTGGGCAAAGTTTCACTTGGACATTGAGAGTTGAGCAAAGTTTCTTTTGCGCATTGAGTGTTCAGCCAAGTTTCACTTGCGCTTTGAGAATTAAGAAAATGTTCACTTGCGCATTGAGGTAGGTTTGAGCAAAGTTTCACTTTTGCAGTGAGAGTTTAGCAAAGTTTCACTTGGGTATTGAGGGTTGAGCAAAGTTTCTCTTTCGCATTGAGAGTTGAGCAAAGTTTCACTTGCGCATTGAATGTTGAGCATAGTTTCACTTGCGCATTGATAGTTGAGTAAAATGTTTCTCTTAGGATTTGGGAGTTGAGAAAAGCTTCACGTGCGCATTGAGAGTTGAGCAAAGTTTCACTTGGGCATTGAGAGTTGAGCAAATTTTCACTTGCGCATTGAGATAGGTTTGAACACAGTTTCACTTTCGCATTGAGAGTTGAGCAAAGTTTCACTTGCGCATTGAGGTAGGTTTGAGCAAAGTTTCACTTTCGCATTAAGGCTTTAGTAAAGTTTCACTTGCGCATTGGGAGTTGAGCAAAGTTTAACTTGGGCATTGAGAGTTGAGCAACGTTTCACTTGCGCATTGATGTAGGTTTGGGCAAAGTTTCGCTTTCGCATGAGAGTTTAGCAAAGTTTCACTTAGGCATTGAGGGTTGAGCAAAGTTTGCACATTGAGGGCTGAGCAAAGTTTGTCTTTCGCATTGAGGGTTGAGCAAAGTTTCACATGGGCATTGAGGGTTGAACAAAGCTTCACTTGCGCATTGAGAGTTGAGCAAAGTTTCACTTGCGTATTGGGAGTGGAGCATAGTTACACTTGGGCATTGAGAGTTGAGCAAAGTTTCGCTTGGGCATTGAGAGTTGAGCAAAGTTTCACTTGGGCATTGAGAGTTGAGCAAAGTTTCACTTGGACATTGAGGTAGGTTGAGCAAACTTTCACTTTCATATTGAGAGTTCAGCAAAGTTTCACTTTCGCATTGAGGTAGGTTTGAGCAAAATTTCACTTGGGCATTGGGAGTTGCGCTAAGTTTCATTTGGGCATTGAGAGTTGAGCAAAGTTTCACTTGCGCATTGAGGTAGGTTTGAGCAAAGCTTCACTTTCGCATTGAGGGTTGAGCAAAGTTTCTTGGGCATTGAGGGTCGAGCAAAACTTCAATTTCGCATTGAAGGTTGAGCAAAGTTTCACTTGAGCATTGAGGGTTGAGCACAGTTTCACTTAGACATTGAGAGTTGAGCAACGTTTCACTTGGGCATTGATGTTTGAGCAAAGTTTCACTTTCGCATTGAGGATTAAGCAAAGTCTCAATTGGGCATTGAGGGTTGAGCAAAGTTTCAATTGGTCATTGAGAGTTGAGCAAAGTTTCATTTCGCATTGAGTGTTGAACAAGGTTTCACTTGCGCATTGAGGGTTGAGAAAAGTTTCACTTGGGCATTGAGGGTTGAGCAAAGTTTCAATTGGGCATTGAGTGTTGAACAAAGTTTCACTTGCGCATTGTGGGTTGAGCAAAGTTTCATTTCGCATTGAGTGTTGAACAAAGTTTCACTTGCGCATTGTGGGTTGAGCAAAGTTTCATTTCGCATTGAGTGTTGAACAAAGTTTCACTTGCGCATTGAGGGTTGAGCAAAGTTTCACTTGGGCATTGAGTGTTGAACAAAGTTTCACTTGCGCATTGAGGGCTGAGCAAAGTTTCATTGCGCATTGAGTGTTGAGCAAAGTTTCACTTGGGCATTGAGAGTTCAGCAAAGTTTCACTTGCTCATTGAGTGTTGAGCAAAGTTTCACTTGGGCATTGAGAGTTCAGCAAAGTTTCACTTGCTCATTGAGTGTTGAGCAAAGTTTCACTTGCGCATTGAGGGCTGAGCAAAGTTTCATTGCGCATTGAGGGTTGAGCAAAGTTTCACTTGGGCATTGAGAGTTCAGCAAAGTTTCACTTGGGCATTGAGTGTTGAACAAAGTTTCACTTGCGCATTGAGGGCTGAGCAAAGTTTCATTGCGCATTGAGTGTTGAACAAAGTTTCACTTGCGCATTGAGGGCTGAGCAAAGTTTCACTTGGGCATTGAGGGTTCAGCAAAGTTTCACTTGGGCATTGAGGGTTCAGCAAAGTTTCACTTGGGCATTGAGGGTTGAAAACATATAGAATATAAAAGCAGTTTCAGGTTATCTGTAGTTGAGCCACAAGGAAATCTCACACAAATTGAAGCCTGAACTAATGTGCTTGCAAATATTAAAACTGAGTTCAGCTGCGCCTCATTTTTAGCTTTGATTGAAAAAGATATATGGAAAAACGCCTATCTGACCAGTATATATTGAATTGTTTCTAAACGACATATATAGATTTTACAGAGTATATCTTTAACTTAAGTAAAATGCTATGATCTTTGTTCGTAGCTTATGAAGGAATCGTTTAGTGATATTTGGCAGCTGTAAAACGTGTTCCGGTGCTACGAATCAGTATTATCATGACTTACTGGTGCTTTAGAATCACCGAGCCACTGTTAGTGGGTTTAAAGTAGAATAACTCTCAATTCGGTGTTGGTCAAAGTGGGGGTGTTTATGAGAGGTATTGCATCTAATATTAACTCTCATGAGCAGACTCGATAAAAGCAAGTCTACTTTCCTTGTTGCCGTTTTCATTGTTAATTGACATCGTTCAATACTATGCGGCGGTCGAAAAAAAAGTATACTACTGCTCCGAAGAAGTGATCCCAATCTGAATGGCTTTAAAGTAGTATGACGCTCATACCGGAGCTAAGCATTCAGAGCGACCGAAGTGAAGTCCCATAAAAAGTGTTGCCCCTTACATTGCCTCTCTGTGGCCGAATGGTTAACGACGTTGACGTAAATATTCGCCTCTCACCGCTGCTGGTTCGAATCCCGCTGGGAGCTCGACTTGTGAGGAAGTGTCGATTCTTACGGATTGCGGGAGGTGTACAGTACTGGTTCTACCCAGGAAATGTGGGTGGTCAAACAATTGCCTCTCACACATACATAATAAGTCTGGTCTACTACATTATTCTCTTGTTTGTGTTCGTTGCCTCCGCAGAATCACGTTTTTAGTATTGATATATGTACTGAGATGTATACAGAAGCGCTAAACATATTAAAAGCCTCGTTTACCGTAAACACGTCGCTTATCGTAAACACCATAAACAGGTCACTTACCGTAAACACGTAGCTTATCGTAAACACGTCGTTTATCGTAAACACGTCGCTTACACGTTGCTAAAATGAAACATTTCCCTATCTTCACTGGATACCCATGACAGATTGTTATAATGTTTGATATACTGAATTAATGTTGGCGCATCAACATGTGATATCGGTGATCGCCCTAATCCTCTATCAAATAATTCTCTGGTTCTCTTACAGGCCAGAAGATAGACACCGGTGCATGAGACCGACCACTGAACTACTACTCGAACCCGTAATATTTCGGTAAAATTAGATATAAAAAATCGAACAGGAAAAGTAGCATTCAAGGACGACAGTCAATCACAAACACACATAGAAACAAAGAACAACTTTAAGGATGAATAAAGGCCAAATAAGACATCACAAACACAAAAGGGTTGACAATAGTGCTACCGCCTTGGAACGGTCAGTGGCAAAAAATGCCGCTGGGGATTTAAATCAGGTTCTAGGGCGCACCAAACCTCACACTTACCCTACTGTCATCCCAATAAAACGGGACAGTTTAAATAAAGAAATTCCCGCCATGAACTATTCTCTAACCAACAAGGCAGCATTAATAGGTAATATAAGTAAAACACAAAGATGCAAATGAGCTACCACTGGAAATAATATACCGTGTCTATCATAAAGGGAGATAATAAGCTACATCTGGAACACGAATGCTTAATGATCCAGTCTGTCTACTGAAACTCTGTTTTTAATTTCTTAATTATTTAATCGATGTATTAACTTAAGTTATTTGAATTATTGGACACCAACTTTCCAAACATTATATATGCAGAGACAGATTAAATTGTTTCTATTTCTCAAACACGATTAGCCCCACAAACACCCCACCCACCCACTCCCACCCAACATACTCCCCCATTCCCACTTTCCCCACTCTATTGCTTTCTATCATGCAAAAATCAGAAACTAATGTTTCCCATAATTCACAAAATATATTGCGCGCTACTTTGGAACTGAGAATTGACGATTTTCTTGTAAAAATCAAATTACAAAAACAGATGCTTAGTTAACATCGAACTTTACGTGCATGCTTTACTGAGAGTTATTGACCTTAGTATAGTTACGTGCTTGTTTCAGCTTATAACAAAAAGCGGTGACTATACTAAGGTCAATAACTCTCAGTGAAGCTGCACTATAATTATTTCGGCTTTTAACGCTGCAACTTCCTGTTTGCTATAATGTTTTTGGTATCCATGTATTTCCTTGTGGTTGTAGGCAGTAGTTTGCTTTAACGATTTTGTATTGGACCCCTGGGCCCAGTTGTTTAAAGATCGGTTTGCTTAATCCTTGGTTAGTGTAAACTGTCTCAAAAAAAAAATTTGTACTACTAAAAGTTTTTAATTTGCATTTCTTCTTAACATAATGCTCAATTTCTGGTAGAAATATTCATTTATCGGAAATTCACAGAAGTTGTTTACTTAACGCTCGGTTAAGGTAACCGATCTTTGAACAAGTGAGCCCTGGATTCTAGTTTAAAGGTCAAAAACGCACGAATGCTCTTAATATGCATATGTTATTATAATTCGATGCGCATCAGGTGTTTTCCGATGTCTATGGCTATTTCTTTGAAGATACTGTCCCAGTTAATTGGGACGACAATTGACACCCACCCCACCCCCCAAAAAATAAATAAATGCACAGCTAAATGTACTACTTTGTGAACACTCCTTGTCTATACACATTTTGTTTATTCTATTTTCAGGCCTACTTACAAAAACCGATAAAGATGATGCAATGTCTTGGGAAGTATTTTTGTGCTATTTTAAATGTCTTGGGGGACCAGCCACCGTTGGGGCTGGTGATGTGTTAGCTTTGATATCGTTAGTGTATGCTACTATTCCTGCGGTAGGATTAACGACTTCTGGAATTGCTGCTGATTCAATATCTTCCATACTCTCGGCATGGTCCAAAGGCGGGGTTACAGCCGGAAGCCTGGTGACAATTCTAAAGACATTAGAAGATACTGGTATTGGATTAAATTCTGTTTTAATTGCGCTGTTCGGGTCAGCAAAGGTGGATGCTGCTAGTCATGGAGGTTGCGAGTGTTCGATGTGAGATGTCATCATATATTATGAGGAAGTGTCTCCTTAATAGGATGAAATTTTAAAATAAATAATCTTTTTTGTAGCTGGTGAAAACATATAAATAAAAACAAATGTGCGACTCTGTGCGTGTGTGTAATACAATCAAACACATACGAACATGTTCGGTCATCCTATTCTTAATTCCATTATCTCTACCTTTATATGTTTTCTCTCTCTGTCTATCTTACAATGTAGTAGCTATCTATCCTTTGTGCATTTAAACATTCCTTTTTTCATTTCCAGCCAGCAAAAATATGCTTATTTTATTCTATAGATAGTCTGCAAATTATATTTATATGTAACTATTTATATTTGGTTAATGTCTATTGTCAGTCTGTTTCAAAACACAAATACAGTCGACGAAGACATTCCAAACCGGAAGTTAAAAAACTGGGGTACACTGGGTAGGGGAGCAATAATAACGTGTTATCCACAGCACCTCGGAGAAATAATGTGTGAGAGTGTGTGTGTGTGTGTGTGTATTTCTAAGGATTATAGTCCCTCCACCTACGACAGGCGTCCTATCTGTCGATTATAGGCACAATGTCTGGACTTTTATCTGTGTGTTGTTGTGTGATGTGATGATATGTCTACTTGAATCAGCGAACTTCCGAACATCCATGTAATACTCGTTTTATTGTGTGATAGGAAGAAGAGACAATTCATGAAAGTACGAAACATTAAGGCGATCGGAGTTAGTTACCTTTGTAATGTTAAATATCCAACCTATGAAATATGGAAGTCAATAAAATAAAATAAAATAGTAGTTCAAATACAAGTGAATTGAACTGCTGTATACATGAGGTGTTTCTAATTATGTATATTTTAGATATTGTACAACAACATACACGGCGGTAACCCTGTCTTCACCACACTTTGTATTGTGTTTTGTCCTTTTCATTATATATTTAATTTGCTCTTTGTTTGTGGTAAACTTCGGACCAACGGTGCCATTGCTTTTGGGTTTTGTGGTTTATATAGGAGAATTTTCTCATTTTTATTTTTAATTATTGGCAGATAATACAATTCAGTTCAACGTTTGCCGTTTGAGAGCTGACACACCATTTCCATTAATCACAAACCGGTGAAAAAGGGAGAAAAATTGCACTGTAGGTCCGAACTGTACCACAAACGTTTATTTTTATATTAAACATTGCTTTTTCAATATATTGCTCTGTTTCACTGTCTCAACATACAATACAAACGTTATAGATGTTCAAGCCGGAAGCTAAATGTACGTTATAGTTGAATAACGGTCTCTTATAATTATATATGTGTATTTAATTATATTAATTCAATGATTAATAAGCCTTTAGTTTTTTAGGAGAGGAAACTATAAAATGTGTTTTTGCTCCCCGAACTTTACGAGGGAGCATATAGTTACTATCATGTCCGTATGTCTGTATGTCCGTATGTAAGTATGCATGTCCGTCTGTGGCCGCTTTTTTGTCCGCTCTACACCACCTGCGTTTTCCATTAGGTGTTCATGAAACTTCACAGGAAGTATCATTCTGTATGATGCCTGGTATCCAATATTGTTAGGACGTTCCGATTGAATTATATTTAGCGGAGTTACGGGACTTTGAAGTTTTTCGAATCTAAACCTTGTACGCTCAACTCCTCCTACGTTTTCCATCCGATGTTTATGAAACTTCACAGGAAGTATCAGTATGATGTCTAGTTCTGAACCGGATACCGATTATTGATTCTTGTTCTTGCTTATCATTTACATTCTTCGCATTAACGTCGCTAACTATTAACGTTTTCAAGTTGCACGTTAATTTACACAATGTCATGCAATTGCCATTGTTGATAAGCTTTTATGTCCCCCATGTGTAAGATCAGACTTTTCATCACCAATGTAAAACTTTATCCGGTATGCAAGAACACTATCACTTGTTAATTGTCATTGTTGATAAACTTTTATCTCCCCCATGTGTAAGATCAGGCTATTTTAATGACCCATGTAAAACTTTATCCGGTATGCATGAACACTATCACGGGTTAATTGTCAATGTTGATAAACTTTTATCTTCCCCCATGTGTAAGATCAGGCTTTTCATGACCCATGTAAAACTTTATCCGGTATGCAAGAACATTATCACTTGTTAATTGTCATTGTTGATAAGCTTTTATGTCCCCCATGTGTAAGATCAGGCTTTTCATGACCAATGTAAAACTTTATCCGGTATGCAAGAACACTATCACTTGTTAATTGTCATTGTTGATAAACTTGTATCTTCCCCCATGTGTAAGATCAGACTTTTTTCATGACCCATGTAAAACTTTATCCGGTATGCAAGAACACTATCAAGTGTTAATTGTCAGTGTTGATAATTTTTTATCTTCCCCCATGTGTAAGATCAGGCTTTTCATGACCCATGTAAAACTTTATCCGGTATGCAAGAACAATATCACTTATTAATTGTCATTGTTGATAAGCTTTTATGTCCCCCATGTGTAAGATCAGGCTTTTTATGACCCATGTAAAACTTTATCCGGTATGCAAGAACACTATCACTTGTTAATTGTCATTGTTGATAAACTTGTATCTTCCCCCATGTGTAAGATCAGGCTTTTCATGACCCATGTAAAACTTTATCCGGTATGCAAGAACACTATCTCTTCTTCTCTCTATCCTTCGTTCTAGTAACCCTTTAGTATATACAGTATCTACTATAACACTATCTATTCTTCTCTCTTTACTATATACACATACTATAACACTATCTTCTTGTCTCTATGCTTCTATACTATCGTAATGGAAGCCTGTGTTTTGAGGCCATAAAACACCCAGTCAGCTTTTAAAACACGTGTCTAATTAACTCTGTCCGTACGGTTAAACACAGACTAATTTATTAATATGTCTGTGGGTTAAACAACATTCAAGTAAACCTCAATTTTTGAAATGGATCAAAATTTAATTTGTGGTTTTCTTCAAAATTCAAATAAGGTTTTCGTAGAAATTTACATAATGCGGGAGACGCGACGGTCGATTTTAAAGATGAATAGCCACCCTTTTTGTAGTATTATCAATTAACAAATTCAACTCTTAAACATAAAATGAACATTTCTTGATAGTCTCGGAGAGAAACATATATTTAAAACCGCTACTAAGTTGTATGTAAAAATAAGTATTATTTGCATGACTTAGATATTACTTTTACCACTGCGTGACTGCAAGGGGAAGTGTGGTAAATCTGAATTGTATAGCTGCACATCTATTGTCAGATAATTGATAATTTACCTGTGGATGTATTTACGTGTTCAAAGTTTTCTACGTTATCATATAAAATCTTATTCTCGCTTCACAGATATTGCAATGTGTGAATAGTAATTATATATTGCTGTGTGTTGATTTCGATTTAAATAAACATAAACATGTTCATGAAACAAAACATGGCCGGAGAACTTTAAATAAAGTTTGACCATGTCACATGCTAGAAATTTGAAATTGTATTAAATATTGTTTGCAAATGAAATGAATATTTGCTAACACATAGGTCGTTTATGTTTATGTTTTATTCACCATCGTATATTGAAAGTATGGAAGTTATCGTTGTTCCATTGATTGTGTATGTGCTTTACAAATCTTTGCTTTCAATATGTTATCAAGATATACATTCAGATTGTATTTTGAAAGGAAGCTCACAGGTTAAATATCGTTTTATTTAAGAAATAGAACATCGTTTACTGTGAATTATCGTTTATTCTAATACACCCGCACTAAATAGCCTAGTTTAAAATATCTCGTTATATTGAACGATATATCACTGTAATTTTTGCGACGTTAGGAGAATAAGGATTGCGCATTGTGCATTGTAACGTATGCGACGTTAGGAGAGTAAGCAAAGCAATGCGAAAGATTTCAGATGTGTGCGTTATTTTCACATTTTAGGGGTATTAGAATAGAAATAGAACATAGAACACCCGCACTATATAGCCTAGTTTAAAATATCTCGTCATATTTAAGAAATAGAACATCGTTTACGGTGAATTATCTATAATATATCACGGTTTGTCGTTCAATTGTAAACAATAATTTCACTCGCACTTCGGGCTCGTTAAATTACTGTTTACAATTGAACTCCAAACCGTGATATATTAAACGATAATTCACAGTAAACGATGTTCTATTTCTTAAATATAACGAGATATTTTAAACTAGGCTATATAGTGCGGGTGTATTAGAATTCTGGATCTACTAACTGCATATTTACCATAATATCTAGATGTTATTTGCTGTTTGAAAATCTTGCTAGGAGTTTAAACACTATTAGTGTACTTTGCAATAGTTAATTGTGCGTTCTTAAATAAATAATAAAATAATCAAATTGCTCGACCTAAGTGCAGTATGAAATTAAATGTGTTACAAAATATATCGCGGTTCAAGATTTAAACAGTTCAAATCCTTACTTCGAAACAAACAATCTTCATATATTTGCATTTTTCAAAATGTAAAAGACTTTATTTCTTGTTATCATTTAGAAATATGTGTCATTATCAATACTGTCTTGCGATTCACGCCTTCACAAACAGCTACAGTGCGTTTACATTAAGAAGTATCCACCATGAGAACCAAATATAACAATTAATTTAAAGGTCGGAAACACGAACAACATTGTATGAAATAGTTTCTCTCTGTATAGTGGTGCTTGTTCAACTTTAAACGATTGTAAATTTAGTAACTATTGTTATAAATTTATTCTGAAATTTGATATCTACATTGAAACAATGTCAACTAGCAGCTTCCGTTGAAGTAAGAACGAAGCTAAACAGTATAATCGGGACGGTCATGTAACACAAAATCAAACTACTTCTGATTGAAAGCTCATTCATCATGTACACGTATTTGATTACAATCTTTGTTCACATGATTAAGAACTATAGAGTAGTATCAAGTAACACAATCCGTTATTTATCGCACAAAAGACGGGGTGATAAAGGGCCACCCTGTAGAAAGATCAAGCAAGCATCAAACGTGAACAAGGTATCGAGTAGCTTGCTATGCTCAATTATGAGTATATTGTAAGAGCTGAGTGCTAATAGTGTTTGACTTGTGGTTACAAAGTCAACTGCATATCTGTCTAAGGTTTTAGTTTCACTTTTTAAATATCCTTACTTTTCGAAGGAAGACCTTATATGCAGTGGTTGATCCCATTCGTCCGTCCGTACGTCCGCAGATCGGGTTTTCTCGTAATCGGTGCTCCTCCTTCATTAGTTGAAGGGTGTTCACATTTGGCATAGAGGGTGCCTAGAATTCCCGGATGACAACGCAGTTTCGAATCCAGGGTCTGACCACTGGGGCAGGGGACAAGGTCAAACGATCAAATTCACCAAAATGAATATTAAACCCGCGATTTTCAATATTTGTTAATGCGATTTGAGTGCTGTAAGTAGACAACATGGGACGGGGTTTGCGACTTCATGTACAGATCCTCCTCCCCAGGCGAGGGGACTTATGGTCATATGGGGTCAGCATGAATGCGTGTTATTTCCTCGTTAAGCATAACTCCTTCTACATCAGTTGAAGGAGGGTGGTGTAGGAGGGAATAGGGCTACTACCTATTCTGGCAGATCGGGAAAAATCCCCCAAATTCACATTCATTGTTATCATGCTTATTTAAAGTGTTCTGTTGTTTCTGGTCCCACTTGAGTGGTAGCATAAAACAATCGTCGTTGCTCCATCAACGTATGTTGTTTCGATCTTTTCCAAATGATACCGAAAAACGGAACTGCTACGCCGACTTCCGTATTTTTAACGGAAATCGACGATGCAATTCCAATTAAACCTCGAGCTGAACGGAAATTCTTCGTTTGCATATGTATTACACTAGTGTAATATGATATTTATGTCATGACATTTTTATATTCCAACTCCGCAGGTTCTTTGATAAATAATTACTCCCATATGGTACCGCGAGCTCATCGACTAGGGTTTTTTCCTACACGGACAAGACGAAGTTTTACTGAAGGTTAATTGTTTGGCTGTGACTGTATTCTTGACATGTGACTGATATGTGGACGTGCAGCTCAAGAAATCTTTGTTAGAAGATATTAACCCCACTCCCCCACCCCAATCCTCCCCCTCTGCATGATAAAGTAAGTTTCTCGGAATTCCAACGAGGTTTAAGTTTTTAACAGGTTGTCAACATCCTCACTGTGCTATGGAAGAAGCATGGAGAAGCATTTCGCTATAATGACTTGAACCACCAATTGCAAAGAAGTTGAATCATCCAGCGATGCGCTTCAATGCCTACGAGAGATGATACGATATTTAAATATATCTCTACTTGAGGTTATAAATATAAGTTGATTCACATGACGTATACAATAGAACATATTCATCTGTAGAATTAAATCAAACTGAAACTAATTTTGAAGATATGCTCCGGACAAAAAAGTGTGACGGACACAAAGACTCACGGACGGATGGACGGACAAAGCGACAACTATATGCTCGCCCTTCGTGCAGCATAAAATCGAATGCGTAAGTGGGTACACTCGTTTCAAGTATACGTTGCATCGTTAGCACGTCATTCAAAACGTCTCATAAATGCTATAGTATAGGATAGTGGTTTGGACTGTTAGGTGGTCATTCAAAAATGTAAAGGTTGCCATGAATTTATTAAGAGAACAGTTAGTCATGGTTCCTTAATGAAGGTACATACTCAAGCAGCAGGATTTAAATATATTACACTATTTCATCTCAATAATGACGAGGTATGACTTAAAAAACAATCGAATTGCCCGTCCCAATCTCTAATCTTTAACATCACTCTATATAATACGCATTCGCAACATATAAAAAGCAATCGAAAGAAAGTATCTTCATAGATATGGCTATTATCTAGAATAAAGCAATACATTCCATTTGACTAGATAATTATTTACTATAAGGCTTATACCCAGTCAGATGTTTGCAGTTTGCAATATTATATGGGAAAATACGAGAAAGAAAACATTAATAGTCTTTTAAAAATACAAAGAAGAGCTTGTCATATTATATTAGGCAAAGAATATACATGTTTATCACATAACATGCTGTGTGGGAGTGTAATAACACCATTAATTAGTTTCAATATTCCACTAGTGGTATAACGTAACGTTAATGACGTCATGGACGTCACGTTAATGTACGTTTTCTGACGTAATGTGACTTTATAAGTTATGTAAAAATAGAATCTAACATTCGTTCTCATTCATTATATGACCTTTGCTAATGAGTTTAATAAATTCAATAATGAATGAGTACTCATGTAAGATCCTCTATTTAAATGATGCAATGAACACTATAAATGCAATAACAATTGACCAAAGAATTGTTCTTAATAAAGCTAAATTCATGTTTAAGGTTTCTAATCAGCTTGTTCCTTCTTATATATTGGATATGTTTGAGTTACATAACATAAGGTCACACAATTTACGATCTCATTGTGATATTAAATTTACGTAAGCCAAATAATGAGCTTTTTAAAGGAAGTATGTCTTCTGGGCCAGTAATTTGGAACAAAATCCCAGAGCATATCTTGCACGTCAGTTAAATCTTTTTCAAACAATTATATAAAGTGGATAAAAAGGATTATATAACTGAAATTGTTTTCATTAAAATTGTTATTGAATTATAATATAGATTGTGATTTTTTGTGAACACTGTTTCCATTGTCAATATCTTTGTATGCTATAAACTTGTATATATGTTTACTTTGTTGCTTTGTAAAGAGGGCCTCATGGAAGATTAGTATTTTTTACTAACTGGGCTGGCCTCTTAAAATAAAGTCTTCAATTAAATTTAGTTCAGTTCAATTCATTTCAATTCAATATGATGCAGACGAACACTATTCCATTCAGGGATCAAATTTAATATTTTTAGATACTTGATAAAAAAATGCAAGTGCCAATATTTTCTACTTGCTATTTTAATCTAGACACTGGCATTAATTATTAATTTAGAGCCTTCGATTCATTGTAACAAGAATGCTAGATACATGAAAATAATGACATTTTAAGACTCCGCTAGATGCAACAAGGTAATAATGCATCAGTATCCTTACTATGCAGCTATTTTACTTAAGTTTGATTAATATGTTTAGTGAATAAATGTAGATTTAGACTTAGTTGGTTTCTTTTATTACTTTTAGCAAGTGCTAATATTTTCTATTTGAATCTGCAAAAACCTACTTGCATTTAGCAAGTAAATAAGTGTTAAATTTGAACCTGCCATATTGGCGTGAGTACGCCATTTGCAAAGCACCGACGGCCAGTTGCGAAGTGTGGTGGTTTCACAACACATTTCGCAACTATCGACGCAATCCGCAACTATATATATAGTTGCAAAGTGCGTCTTTCCGTAGCAACGCACTACGCAAAATTGCTTAGTGCATTGCTACACGGCTATAAAAAAAAGTCTCCCCGTGCTACGAATCAGTAGTGATTCTTTCACCGATCCTTTGGGATCAACGAGCCCAATATAGATGGCTTTGAAGTAGAACACTGCGTGTACAACACACAAAAGGCAAAGACTAGTTTTTTCTCTGATGCTTTATTTTCGTTACCTGCACAATTGGATAAAAAAGTACGCTTACAAGATACGCATAACATATACGCATAATATATACGCATAAAATATACGCATACAAGATACGCATACACTATACATTAAAGATACGCATACAAGATACGTATACACAAGACGCATAAAAGATACGCATACAAGATACGCATTGTATATACAATACGCATATAAGATACGCATACACAATACGCATAAAAGATACTCCTACTATAGAGTCTGTCCAGCACACTTAGCATGTCCAAAGTAATGATATATTATACTCTTAATGGTTTCCCATCGACGTAATATTATATAATCAGTTTAATACATTCGCCATTCTCATTAATTCCAAGAGGCTAACCGATCCATCATTAGAGGGGCTCGCAACATTACTCTGTGCGTTAGTTTGCCTCGCTGGTACTACGTTCGCCAGGTTTGGGTTGTTATCGGGATTGGCTGCTACTGGCGGTCCGTTGTTAATTGGCGTTACTCGATTCGTCGGGACAGCATTTGCCGTATTTGTACTGACTGCAGTTTGGTTTGTGTCTCCAAATAGATTCAAATTATACTCTATTTTTAAGAACTCAATTGCTCTATCAGTTATATTTTTATTAAGCGTTATTTCGTCAATCTCAGAGATATTTTTGCCATTTGGCAATGTTATGATTTTGGTAAACTTGTTTATGACTTCAGGTATTCCTCTCGCTATTGTCTTAATTATTTCCAGATACATTAGCACCTCTTTCATAGTTTTCGGGCTTGTCCCTGACACTAGACCAAGGTCGATCATGTCCTGATTTGGCTGTGCCATGGGCCCGATAACATACTGGACAACCTTCGTAACATTGGCGATAATCTCTCGTTCGATATTTGACATAAACGTTGATGGCGCATTCTGGCATTGGGCTGAAAAAAAGAAAATATAGGCTCTTTTACTTTGCATCGCTTACAAGCTAGAGAGCTCGATGGCGCGGATGACAGCGTTTTACGTGATTTGGATGCGGGAGGATATTTATATAAATATGCAGAAAGGGGTAGGAACCTTTACACCTGCAGAACTACACCTGCAGAACCTGCCAATTCTCTAGTAAAAACTCCACCGAGGCGGGGAAACAAATTGAATAGAATGTTTAACGGCTCGTCAACGCATTATAGATTACTAGGGCCTCTTATGTTACTTAGGGCCCCTCTAACGAGGAGGATTATACAGAGCTACAGATAAGCTTTTTGATCAGCTGGGTATTTACCCATCGGTATTTATTTAATTAGGTATTCATGATTTCAATTGGGTAAAATAAAACAATGAAAGTTTTATTGGTTCGCATGTTTTTTATTTTAACTGAGTATTTTGGCATTTTAATTGGGTATTTAAGCAAAAACCCTGCTTATCTGTAGCTCTACAGGATATATAGGAATCCCGAACCTGCCCTACTCGTATTGACGAATAGATTCTTCATGATGGTTCTTTAACGTGAACGAAAGATAGCCTACGATACACGGGACCGCCCGGTGTACGCTCCCACCCGACGGACGACAACATACATTAATACATAATATTCCAACTCGATGAAACATTATTATAATCCTACGGGTGTCGTGCCTGGGAATTGTGTCTTCACATTGTTATTATCGTCCCTGTAAACAATGCGTATGGCTGATGTTTTGAAATATGTTATGCATTTATTACTAAATCTCCCATGGTTTATTAAAATACTCAATGTTGACTGGTTATGGGGCGGTCTGAAAAAAGGCATATATAAACCTCTGACGTCAAGTACGACATCCGTTAAGACGTCATTTTAAACGCCAAAAGACACGTTAACCGTTGAGACGTCATTTTAAACGTCAGATTCAAAACAACAATACGGTGTCCAGTTGGGGCCAGATACATTGTTGTGGGCGACAATGCGACGCCCGACAACGCGACATCGCGATACGACATCGCGAAATTGCGATACGACATCGCGACAGTTATGTCGTGATGTCGTATCGCGATGTCGCATTGTCGGGCATCGCATTGTCGCGCACGACAACGCGACATTATTTTGTATTGTCGTAATGTCGCCCACGACAATGCGACATTCTTTCAATTGTCGTAATGTCACCAACGACATCGCGATATTACGACAATTGTACGGAAGCGTATTCGTGCCTCGTCTTGTTGGGTTATAGTGAATTTCTCCTTTTAAACTATCTCGAGTTGTTACGATATATGTCTATATATCGATATATTTGTGTCGACAAAACACGCTGTAATTCAATAAATGCAAAACAAATACGTTCAAATGGTTCTTTATTTTACAATAAATCGTTTTTAATGAACTTGACATGTTTTTCTTTTCTGTATATCGCGTTGAAACAAAACAAATAAAAATATATCAATATAAAGGTACTCGACGTAATATACAATTATTGCCTTTTGATGAGGTCAATACATTGTTTTATCGACCTGAGAAAAGGGATATTGATCGAGGACGAAGTCCGAGGTCAATATCCCTTTTCTCAGGTCGATAAAACAAAGTATTGACCGATATTAAAAAGGCAATTATCGTTTTATTATAAAATCCCAGGGGAAAAATTCTAACCCAAGTGTCTTTAAAAAGTTCTTCTAAAATTTTAGTTTTCTGTTCAGTCGATAACTTTGCGAATCTGTCGGCGTCCATTTTGGTTGTTGTGACAGAACCACAGTTGTAACGCCGAATTTGAATGGATGATAGTTAACATACGTCATTGTATCATTCGTCCCCAGCGCTTTTCGCTCGTGACCATTTTCTAGCCCCGCCTACGAGTCAATACGAAAAGTCAATATGCATTGTTAGCCTTTCCTCAGGTCAATACGCTTTTTTATAGGGAATCATGTGACCACCGTCTGTCCAATCATTTTCTTTTAAATTTTTGATTTTATAATAATGAGTATTATGTGTATTACACGAGATATTTATGTGATATACTCGAGATCTTTATTTCAAGTTATGTACATTTTGTCGCTAATGTGACATAAATATGTCGATTTAAAATCTAAAAAATGGTTAAACAAATCGAGTTAACGTCATCTTATAATTAAATTAAATTTGCGCCGAAATGATTAGCCCCGGTCATCCGGCCTGCTTCTGATTTCTTTGCTGTGCTTTGTTGTTCTTGACAGCCAATCATGTATGATGTATATGTCTTACTTGCAGATATCGGTTTTGGCAGATTAGGCCGATTAAAGTACTCACTAGCGATTAGCCAATTGTATTCGCCCTTTTTTTACGCAAATAAATGTCAACATTTGTATAACGTTAAGTTATAAATAAAGCTGTATGAGGATGGGGATGGGGTGGGGGTAAAACATGTTTTCACTTTGAATAGATTCCTAGGCATTCAAGCTAAAATTCAAGAAATTCAAACACAGACAGTCTTGGGTTGCAATGGGCTTCACCCGGAGTCTCTAACAAATGGTAAACTGAACATAGGAATCCCATCTTATTCCTGACTCTCACTGGACCTTGACAACTGGGCAGACGGTATCATGCATTTTACTGGCAAATATTGGTCTGGTCAGATACTACAAAAAAGAAGCGCCCACTGTATTCGCCTGTTTTTCACGCACATAAAAGTCAACGTTTGCATAACATTACGTTGTAACTAAAGCTACATGAGGGTGGGGTTGTGTGGGGTGGTGGTAGCCGGAGGGTGTCTCATAAAAGGATAACAACAAATTGAATTTGAATAATAACAGATAACAATGAACAGTTCACAGTAAATATAAAATAACAATCCTAAATTTTACATTTCACGATAGGTGATGGAGGTTTGTTTGTTTATATGGGGTTTTACGTCATTTTCAACACATGTAAGGTTATATCTGACGGTCGATTTAGATTTTTATGGAAGCAGACCATCCGTAAGAGTCGACAACACCTCACGTACAAGTCGAGCTCCCAGTGGGATTCGAACCCGCGGTGAGAGGAGAGAAGGTTTACAACGTAACGTCGGTAGTGGAGGGGTGTTGGAGGGGGACACTATAAATACGTAACAGACAACATTAAATTA
>JAWPHD010021700.1:0-27444 GCA_037043455.1 Cyrtodaria siliqua
GAGCCCGCTCATTGTCTCGTTTCTAAGCTTCCAGCCTAATAAACTTGATAGTTAAAGGCACTGACATAATATTCTCTACGTATCATTCCCCTCTCTCTGGGGCGGCTCCTCAATAAACATATACTGTGTTGATGAGCCCGTTTAAACAACATTCAGGTCATACATGTCTATATCGATCATAACATCTGGCACAGCTATGACATTTATTTACGATTTTTTATCAAGTCGATGGTCAATGTTTCGTAAATTTAACAAGTAGCAGCTGCTTGCTTCTGGTCAGAGACGTACACAAACTGTAAATGAAAACACATTGTAAATTACACACCCTGTCACCACTTTGTAATTTACACACCCTGTCATCTCTTTGTAAATTATACACCTTAACCGCTTCTAGTTTATGATGTTCGATGTCGTCGATGATTATTAGATAAACTGTTGATGCGTTTTACCCACGTTTTCTGAATAATGTCACCCACATACATACAATTTAAAAAAGGCAAAATAAATTCATATCCTACGTTATCCTACTAGAAAAGCTTTTTATATTAATAAACTCTTTACTCATCGAACAAAACTTAAAAGGGAATGTAGCGACACAGCCAAACAGGCTCTGTTATTGAGAGTTCTAAAAAAACATGGGAGAAAAGTGAAAGAATTATCAAAATCGATGATAAACAAAAAGATGTGACCATTTAATATGGTGTTCTAAAACGAATATGGGGGCCGCACATTGTTAGAACTATGACATCATAGTTCTATATTACCAAATATGGAATATTGATAAATGATCATATAAAACGAAAACATCATTGGAAATGAATGATTTTTTTACTGGTCAATATAAAGCATTAATTGCATTAAGGTAATACATATTCTTTATACAGTTGCTGTTCCTTTTTTCCCTATAAAGCAGTACATTTTCATATTTATAAATATTCACATATATGGGTTTCAGTTAGAACCGTGATTGATGTCATAGCTCTCAATGGCGCTTCCATATCTGTTTCAACAGAAACTTCAAATGATCATATCTTCCTTAGTATCATCCGATTTGATAATTCTTTCACCCTTATTCAAGTTTTTCAGAACTCTCAATATAAAGATGTCTGGTGTGTCGGCTACATTCCCTTTAAGGCCCTTTTTTTTAATAAGGCAAGAAATCGTTACGCCAATATCATTTTAATTTCCCATTCTGTATCATGCATATATAGAGAATATTATGTCAGTGCCTTTCACTATCAAGTTTATAATCGAGGGGCTTAGAAAACGAAGATGGCGAGCTCTGCCGAGCCATTCTTTGATTTCGTGCCGGGCCTAATAAACTTGATAGTAAAAGGCACTGATACAAGAAGTCTATTTAATTCATTGTAGATTGATCAAAATATTCCTGTATGAAATAGCTATATTACCTATTTCTCAGAATGTTACGCTTATACGAGGACGCCGCATGTTGTTTTTTGTTTGTTTTCCTGACGTCTGGCAACGTACGTGCATGACGTCAGAATAACGTTACGTACAATAAATCCGGGGGATTCCGCATTGAATTGCTTTATTGGCCAGTGCCTATTAAAGCATATATTTTTATTAGGTCAACTGCCCTTTATTAGTCAGAAAGTGCATATCTGCATGATACGCTACTATAACAGACACAACAACATATCATTGGTATAACGCATCACTGTTGTTAACTGCATATAAAATAAAAGAAGACGATCTGCATTCTATGGCCAGGGGCGTACCTGGAGCATTTTTGAATGTACTTCAGATATGAAGAAGCGTAGCTGCGAACCGAGGCATGCGATGTGGGTTTGTGGGGCCTGCCCCAAGATTTTTTTTGAAAATAAGGAGGCAAATGATGCGTTCTCAAGCTATATTTCAGCGTTAATATAGCATTTTGTTTGACACTAGACAATACTCCCCTCAGCCTCTTCAGTTTTTATTGCATATTTGGAACTTTTGGAACTTTTATTTTTTTTCACTTTGCTGACAGATTATACGCATTGGAGTACTGTGCGTATGCATGGATACGCGCTGAATGGCATATATCAGAATAACTGACACAAAACATATCACTGGATAACACATCCCTGTTGTAGCTGCGTATAAATTAAGAAGAATTTACTGCATCTATGGCAAAAGCCAGAAATAACTGACACAACAACATATCACTGGTATAACACATCCCTGTTGGTAGCTGCGTAATAAATAAAGAAGAATTTACTGCTATCTATGGCATATAGCAGAATAACTGACACAACAACATATCACTGGTATAAACATCCCTGTTGTAGCTGCGTATAAATAAAGAAGGGAATGATACTGCAGTGGCTGCGCAAACAGCGATAGTATTCGATGCAAATTGTTTACATTCGGGTTACAGTAATTACATTGCGCCAGTATATAAAAAACATTGTTTTAACGACGGACACATGGCAACTTGGGAGATTTATTCAAACATTAAAATGGCCTCTCGATTAGTTATCCTGCATCATTTGACCTTTAAATCTGCTTTGCATATAAATAAATAAGACAAATAAGATTTCAATAGTCCTTCGTTATTTACCAGTTTTTAAAAATATATTATTGTTGCATTATTATAAAAAGATAGTAATATGTAAAAACAATTTGCTTTGAACTAGTTCTAATAATTTTATCATTAATGATTGAACAAATGCAAGTTAAAGAGAAAAACTAACGGGACGCCGTGAGGTTTTAAACAATCAAGATTGCCGTATGTCCCTTTCAATGCAAGCTTTTATTTATTTCGTTACATTCTCATAGAAACAAAGTTGCTTATGCATATATTTTGTTACGCAAATTTTCAAATTTCGTTACATATATACATGTAATATATAGAGCCTGACATACACACATATACTGTTTTACATTATTTTACAAGAACATATTATTTTTAAACAGCAATGAGATACGGAGTAAGAGATACATGATATTTTTTCATGATATTTTTCCAACAGTTACATATTACTGAGCACTTTAGGTTACATGTTATTGACACTTCAGTTACATGTGACACTTCAGTTACATGTGACACTTCAGTTACATGTGGCACTTCTGTTACACGTGACACTTCTGTTATATGTGACACTTCAGATACATGTGACACTTCAGTTACATGTGACACTTCAGTTACATGTGACACTTCAGTTACATGTGGCACTTCTGTTACACGTGACACTTCTGTTATATGTGACACTTCAGATACATGTGGACACTTCAGTTACATGTGACACTTCTGTTATATGTGACACTTCAGATACATGTGACACTTCAGTTACTTATAACTGATAACCAAACTATGCCTCTGAGATGATATTATTTAACAGCGTAGTGATCTCTTTTTTTTTAAATTTGTTTTTCCCAGTTTCTCCCCAAACGTAATCTTATTTGTTCGTGTGAGCTACTTAACGATTGTGTTAATGATTATAAATTCTGCCTTGTTGATTACAGAATAGTTCATGGCGGGGATTTCTTTATATATCCCGTTTTATTGGGATAACAGTAGGGTAAATGTGAGGTTTTGTTTTGTTTTAGGATTTCTTACATAATATACAAATAACTTTCTTCGTGAACTATAAGAGATGATGAACTTTCGTTTTGAAGTAAGATACTGTTGTTCCAGAGGGCGGTGAAAATCGAATCAACAAATGAGAGCGGAGCACTCGTTTATTGTTTATCAGATGTGCATGTCGCGGTATAAATGTGAACTACCTTATTTCAGCTAGACTGTTTACGTCGCATCATAAAACGATATTGTGTTAGACTCCCAAAACCTTCCAAAATCTCCAGTCCTTATTAACGCTGAAGATGTCCAAGAAGTGAATTGACATTTTACAAGTTGCGGAATAATTTTCGTTAATCCAGAGGGCGGTGAAAATCGGATCAACAAATGAGTTTTATCAGATGTGCATGTCGCGGTATAAATGTGAACTACCTTATTTCAGCTAGGTTGTTTACGTCGCATCATAAAACGATATTGTGTTAGACTCCCTAAACCTTCCAAAATCTTCAGTCCTTATTGACGCTGAAGAAGTCCGATAACTGAATTGACATTTTACAAGTTGCGGAATAATTTTCCTTAATCTCTTGCCTGTTAAGATATATAGCGTGTGTTTGGGTTTAAGGCCCGCTTTATTTCGAATTCTAGTGCCTGCACCACCACAAACATCTCCACACGTTTAACTTCTTGTCTTACTTCCGTTAAATATCACGTTAAACAATATTTGTGATAAAACTTATGAAAACTCTGGGATTACTTTGTTTTGGTCTATTAATTTTTGCAATAAACGTCACGTTTCATCTATTAGCACTTATGAATTCTCTATATACAACCTTACCACATCAGCTTATCAAAGACAAGCTTATTGCTCTTATTCAAAAGACATTTTTGGCCTGTAATAATATTAAAGAGTTTTTTACTAACGACAGTTTTGACAAATACTCTATGTGAACTAGCCAAGAAGTTTGTGAAGCACTCACCTTCCTATTAGATAATATTTTTGTCAGATATGGAACGACCGTTTATAGACAAATTGCTGGTATCCCTATGTGTACGAAATGTGCACCCCTTGTCGCAGATTTTTCTTCGTATTGCTATGAAAGAGATTTCATGTTGAGTCTTTCACCAGATACCCAGGAAAATATTATTAAGGCCTTTAATGACACCTCTAGGTATCTGGATGACATATTAAACATTGACAACCCTTTCTGTTCTACTATGGCTAATAATATATACCCTACAGAACTTCAACTTAACAAAGCTAATATTTCTGATACTAATGCTTCTTTTTTTTGATTTACATCTCTCCATTGAAAATAGTGAAATAATTAGCAAAACATATGACAAGAGAGATGATTTTATTTTTGATATTGTTAATTATCCCCACTTAGATGTGGATGTTCCCCGAACAACTTCTTATGGTGTCTATGTGTCTCAACTTATTCGTTTTTAGAGAGCTTGTACTCGAGTTAAGGATTTTAATATTCGTAATTAGTTATAACTAAAAAGGGTTACCGTTACCATAAACCTTTGCAAAATTTTATTATCGTAACCCTGATCTTCTTTCCAATTATAAAAGTCAATTAAGAACTCTTCTGCGACACGGACTATCACAACCTGACTTATACGGTGACGTAATTTACAAACTTCGTAAGATCCTTGGCTATGATCAGTTTCATACTATCTTTGTTAAACTTGTTAAAGGTTTATCAAAAGAGGTTATGACCCTATCATTTTGCAACGCACTGCATGCTTGGTGGTGGACCCATTTACAGTTTGCCACTATGCTTTCCTCTTTAATTGTGCGATGACCGGACAGGCTGTGGACCCAAAGACGACGTCTACCTAAAACCCAAAAGGACGGTGACGTTTAATATTTTCTGCAGTCTTGTCGTGTCGTGCCATCAATATTTTATTCTCTTGTTGCTCTGGCTTCTGCCAAGTCATTGAGTACCTTCTGGGGTCTATGTGTCAACTTATTCGTTTTTCTAGAGCCTGTATTCGAGTTGAGGACTTTAATATTCGTAATCTTTGCATTACTAAAAGGCTACTCCATCAGGACTACCGTTATCATAAACTGCGTAAAACCTTTGCAACATTTTATTATCGTAACCCTGATCTGCTTTCCAAATATAAAAGTAATTTAAGAACTGTTCTTCGACAAGGACTATCACAACCTGACTTCTATGGTGACTTAATTTACAAACTTGGTCATGATCATTTTTATACTATCTTTGTTAAACTTGTTAAACGGTTTACAAAAGAGGTTATGAACCTATCATTTTGCAACGCACTGCATGCTTGCTGGTGGACCCATTTACAGTTCGTCACTATGCTTTCCTCTTTAATTGTGCGATGACCGGACAGGCTGTGGACCCAAAGACGACGTCTACCTAAAACCCAAAAGGACGGTGACGTTGATATTTTCTGCAGTCTTGTCGTGTCGTGCCATCAAAATTTTATTCTCTTGTTGCTCTGGCTTCTGCCAAGTCACTGAGTACCTTCTTTGTGCCTTTCTAGGCTATTGCTTTTTTGTATTTGTATATACACGAGCATCTTTGTGTTTTACTTATATTGCCTATACATGCTGCGTTGTTGGTTACAGAATGGTTCTTGGCAGGGATTTCTTTATTTACAATGTCCCGTTTTACTGGGTTGACGGTAGGGTAAGTGTGTGGTTCGGTGCACCTTAGATCCTGTTTTAAACGCCCAGCGGCATTTTTTGCCACTGACCGTTCCAAAGCGGTAGCCCTATTGTCAACCCTTTTGTGTTTGTGATGTCTTATTTGGCCTTTTATTAATCTTTAAATTTGTTCTTTGTTTCTGTGTGTATTTGTGGTTGACTGTTGTCCTTGAATGCTGCTTTACCTGTTAGATTTGTATATCTATATTTACGGGGTTCTGCGAAAGCTACATTTCCTGTTCAACATTTATCTTTATTCTTAAGGGGATTGTAATCCATTCCAGCTGATTTACAATCATCGGGACACGAGGAATGCAATGTTTACCATCGATCAAAAATGAAGCAAACAATGACAAATCGATGCTACCCTCTCTAAATTACGCCATTTTCTCACATATTCTGACAGCTGTACTCTTTTCTTAAGAAGTACGACAAATAAACGATACAAATTGCTATTTAAGTAGAATCTTACAGAAATATTAATAGACAATCTTACATGCGTACTCATTCATTATTGAATTTATTAAACGAGTTGGCAAAATGATATAATGCGAGGCTTTTGCATTATATCATTTTACTAACGAGTTTAATAAATTCAATAATGAATGAGAACGAATTTTAAATTCTATTTATCACATAACTCACATATCGACTTTTATTGCATTTTGCCTGTCGCATTAACACGCGAAACCCACATAAACTGTGGGTATTGACTCATACTCATTATCTTTTTTTTTTTGACAGCGCATACTAGGCTCATTTGCATACTTATAAAACTAGTGGTATATCGAAAATATAGAATGGTTTTATTCACTCCCACACCGTAAGTTATGTGATAAACATATTTATTACTGTTTTTGTCTAACAAATATGACAAATAACATAAAAAAGGCAATCCATGGTTGGATGACATTAGTTTTGATCGAATATGAAGCAGTCTTGTTTGGTAATACAGATTGATAAAATTGATTCATTTAGACACCTCCCTTGTGAAAGATATCCTTGAGCTAAATGGCATGCAGACTGGAAAACCATGATTTATTTCTTTGAAGAATTAAAAAGAAAGTATATACGTCCCAATACGGATATTTAGCATTATATTGGATATGGACGTTTATTGGCAAAATGCTATCATTGTTTTTACTTTGTGGCCATCTCTCTTATGGATTGAGTTTTTTCCTAGTTGTACAATGGCCAGAATAATACCGGTCCAATCCGTATTATTTACATCTATCTAAGGGTCAATACCTAACGAGCTTCATAGATTTGGCTATTTACCGCCTGCGTTTAAAAAACCGCATAAACGCCAATAAAGCAAATCAAATTAAATCAATGTCGTAATTATTGTCTTATCTTACCCTTAACGGTTTATTATCTTGTTGCTCTGGCTTCTGCCAAGCCATTGTGCACTTGGTTTGTGACTTTCTAGACTTTGTTTTATATTCATATTTACATGATCATTTATACGTAATATTGCCTTATATTGCCTAGTTATGATGCCTTGTTTGTTAGAGAATATAATCTGGCGTGGATATATTTATTTATACTTTCCTGTTTCATTTAGATACCAATAGGGTTTTGCCACTGACAGTTCCAATGCGGTAGCCTTATTTTCAACCCTTTTATGTTGTTGATGTCGTGTCTTTCCTTGTATTAATTTTTGTAGGCGTTTTTTTCTGCGTGTTTTTGGTTGACTGTGGTCCTTGCATGCTACATTTCCTGTTCGACTTTTATATCGATTTTAAAAGTCTTTTTGGTTTTGTAAGTGAAACATGATAATAACCAGTTCCGTACTCACACAATATAAGCAACACATTTTGTAAGAACCAGACACGTTTGTTTCTCGCTAATATTATGACGGATATATGCTTTTAAGCCATTTCAAATAGATGTCGAATGGTAAAAATCCCATCCTAAAGTAACTGAACGTAATATGAGCAAAGCTACCGGAAAGAATTTAAAATATGTAAAGCATTGCAGTGACAGAAAGTTTGATGCTTGACGGACAGTAATACTAATGAAACATGTAATAGGTAAAGCGATATATTAGTGGTTTGGCCGGTATTTTAACTGAGATAAATTTCGCATACAAACTTATGAAAATACAATAATTGTTAATAGTTCTGAAGTAATGATTTAACCCTATACTGAAACGCAAAAGAAACTCAACTCGGGAATTTCCGATATATATTGTATGTACACTATGCTGCTGTTACTCGAATGATACATGGCTACGTAAGACCTTTCCTTTCGGAAAAATTACTAAAACAACACATAATACAGCAAACAGTATTCCTTCAAAGTTTCTTTTGCGTTTCAGTATATATATATGATGATTATTGAGCTGACACATACATACTTATCCGTTTGTGTTTATGGTGTTGCTTGTGTTTACCCTGTTTTGTTTGCGTGTTTTTGGTTGACTGTGGTCCTTGAATGCTACATTTCCCGTTCGATATGTAACTCTACCTTTATACGTATATTATCTATTAATGCAGCATAGTTTGTTAGAGTATATAGCATGGCGGGGATTTCTTAATTTACACTGTTCCGTTTTATTGGGATGGCGATATGGTAAGAGTGAGATTTTGTGCACCCCAGAACCTGATTTTAACCTCCAGCCTATTTTGCCACTGACTGTTTCAATGCAGCCATCTTGTCAAACATTTTATGTCTGTGATTTCATATACAACGCCTTTTATTAACAATTGTAACTGTTGCTTGTTTCGTTGCGTATATTTGGTTGACTGTGTTATTTGATTGCTTGTTTCGTTGCGTATATTTGGTTGACTGTGGTATTTGATTGCAAGTTTCGTTGCGTATATTTGGTTGACTGTGGTATTTGATTGCTTGTTTCGTTGCGTAAATTTGGTTGACTGTGGTATTTGATTGCTTGCTTCGTTGCGTATATTTGTATTTGAATGCTTGTTTCGTTGCGTATATTTGGTTGACAGTGGTATTTGAATGCTTGTTTCGTTGCGTATATTTGTATTTGAATGCTTGATTCGTTGCGTATATTTGGTTGACTGTGGTATTTGAATGCTTGTTTCGTTGCCTATATTTGGTTAACTGTGGTATTTGAATGCTACTTTCGTTGCGTATATTTGGTTGACTGTTGTATTTGAATGCTACTTTCGTTGCGTATATTTGGTTGACTGTGATATTTGAATGCATGTTTCGTTGCGTATATTTGGTTGACTGTAGTATTTGAATGCAAGTTTTTCGTTGCGTATATTTGGTTGACTGTGGTATTTGATTGCTTGTTTCGTTGCGTATACTTGGTTGACTGTGGTATTTGAATGCTAGTTTCGTTGCGTATATTTGGCTGACTGTGGTATTTGATTGCTTGTTTCGTTGCGTATATTCGGTTGACTGTGGTATTTGATTGCTTGTTTCGTTGCCTATATTTGGTTGACTGTGCTATTTGAATGCTTGCTTCGTTGCGTATATTTGGTTGACTGTGGTATTTGAATGCTTGTTTCGTTGCGTATATTTGGTTGACTGTGGTATTTGAGTGCTTGTTTCGTTGCGTATATTTGGTTGACTGTGGTATTTGAATTCTTGTTTCGTTGGGTATAATTGGTTGAATGCTTGTTTCGTTGCGTATATTTGGTTGACTGTTGTATTTGAATGCTACTTTCGTTGCGTATATCTGGTTGACTGTGGTATTTGATTGCTTGTTTCAATGCGTATATTTGGTTGACTGTGGTATTTGAATGCTAGTTTCCTTGCGTATATTTGGTTGACTGTGGTATTTGAATGCTTGTTTCGTTGCGTATGTTTGGTTGACTGTGGTATTTGAATGCTAGTTTCGTTGCGTATATTAGGTTGACTGTGGTATTTGAATGCTACTTTCGTTGCGTATATTTGGTTGACTGTGATATTTGAATGATTGTTTCGTTGCGTATATTTGGTTGACTGTGGTATTTGAATGCAAGTTTTTCGTTGCGTATATTTGGTTGACTGTGGTATTTGATTGCTTGTTTCGTTGCGTATATTTGGTTGACTGTGGTATTTGAATGCTAGTTTCATTGCGTATATTTGGTTGACTGTGGTATTTGAATGCTAGTTTCGTTGCGTATATTTGGTTGACTGTGGTATTGGATTGCTTGTTGCGTTGCGTATATTTGGTTGACTGTGGTATTTGAATGCTTGTTTCGTTGCGTATATTTGGTTGACTGTGGTATTTGAATGCTTGTTTTGGTGCGTATATTTGGTCGACTGTGGTATTTGAATGCTTGTTTCTTTGCGTATATTTGGTTGACTGTGGTACTTGAATGCTTGTTTCGTTGCGTATATTTGGTAGACTTTGGTATTTCATTGCTTGTTTCGTTGCGTATATTTGGTTGACTGTGGTATTTGATTGCTTGTTTCGTTGCGTATATTTGGTTGACTGTGGTATTTGAATGCTATTTTCGTTGCGTATATTTGGTTGACTATGGTATTTGAATGCTAGTTTCGTTGCGTATATTTGGTTGACTGTGGTATTTGAATGCTAGTTTCGTTGCGTATATTTGGTTGACTGTGGTATTTGAATATTATATTTCCCGTCCGACTTTAGTACCTACATGTATGTTAAAGTTATCAGGGCCAAGAATGAGAAAAACAATCCTATATAAACATAATACAAAAGGTCCTCTAGAAACCACAGAACCCAAACGCAATGACACATTTATATTACTTGACAATACACAGCACTAAGAGAGCTGACGATGTGGTCACCGTCTTGAAACGGCCAGTAGGCAATACGGCCAATGATAATCTTAAATCGATTACTTTTATCCACTCTAACACAATTAGCACTTAAACACAATTGTTTCCGTAGGAAACTATGTTTCGTAATTTAAAATCGGGCATTCAACAATTTCACAATGAATTTGTTTTAGTTCCTGCTAATAAAGCAGCTAAGAATTTAATTATTGTTTGACGCCTACATTACGTCAATATTTTATCTCTGGAACTCAGTAGCATTACGAATACTCCGGTTAAATCTAATGGGGATGATGTTGTTTCCATATATACCACTCGGTGAACTACTTTCAAGGATGGGGTAGACGAAAAGCAAATAAACTATGTACTGGATTCCTAAATTACATAAAAATCCGAATTAAGCTCGCTTATTTCAAATTCAAGTAACTGCACCACCAAAAACATCTCCAAGCTTTTAACTTTTTGTCTTAAATATTGCTCCTTGTTTGTAGTTCAGTTCGGACCTACGATGTCATTGCGTTTGGACGCAGTGGTTTCTATAGGACCTTTATCTCATTATTTTACTGCCGTTAAAGGTGAAATATGGCGTGTCTTTTGAGTATATATTCGGAAATATATATATATAATATACAATCTGTTCAAATCTTACACTTATTGGTTGTCCCGTTTTCTCACAGTAGCCAATTTTATCTCATAGCGCACACGCTTCGAGTTTCGCCCTGGTAAGTGTCACGTGATCCTGTGACGTCATTGGTACCAAACGATTAGCCGTGTCGCATTGAGTTGTATAGTATTGTCTATGTAGGATTACATTTTATGGTACTTGTTAAAAATGCCGTGTGCTGTTGCTGGGTGAAAACGTTTGCATAAAGAAGGACAAGATTATAACCTAAGTTTCTTTCGTTTCCCTAATCGAGATAATGATATATTAAGATCTGAAGTGTGGTTAGACCGTTACCGACGAAAATCGCCCCACTCGTCGAGAAAGTGGGAACCTACGAAAGACGCGCGAGTTTGTAGCAAACATTTTGAGTTGACTTCGTGGGAAGTCCATCCTTTGGTTTCATTATCTTTGAATTTGGAGAACAAAAGGCCATGCATATTAAAATCAACAGCGGTACCAACGATATTTGACTATAAAAATGAGAACTGCATTACCCCGCCGTCTCCAAGCAAGTTGTATTCGCCTATTCGACCGGCGTTGAGGAGGAAATTCATACATGAAGTAAGATTGAAATTTATGTTCAATTATCTTAGCACCTCATCGGGTATACGTATGATAATTTGAAGAAAGTTGTATAGTCTTAGATCCTTATATACACCGTGAATGTTTAGCTGTTGAATTAGAAGCATGCGTCTTTACGCGAATCAATGAAGAGTTGACGGCGCTAATAATATGTAGCCGTCATTTTTTTAAAATATTGCTAAGAACGTTCAGCATATAAATTTAAATGAATCCGGTGAAATAAACACTGTGTCTTTGTTCCCAAATTTTAATTTTAATAATTTTAAATTATAAACCCCTTCTGCCACAGTGTTATAAATATATATTATCAACATATATGGATTTGAAAAAAAAAAAAAGTGTTTGATGGATATCTATTACAAGGCAGAAAATTAATAATATAACTAGCTTTTATATTAATTCCGTAATGTTTTATGGCAAAACAACAACAATAACGCCTCTTAGCTCGTGCAATAAGTAAAACAAGTATAATAGAATAATATACTTTATATTATGGTAATTGCATATGTTTGGTCTGTTTTCGATCTGTATATCAGGAGTTAGTGAGTAAGTATACTTACTAACTGTCTATAACATTTGGCTATATTATTTAAATCATAGTATTTTTCTGTCTTTGTGCGCGACAATTAGAGCTTTTTCCCCTTAGATTTTTTTCGATATTTTAGCAATGCCTGTTCGCCTATTCGATTTTTATCTTTAAAAACATATTTTTACTGAACATACATCAATGGCATAGTAATAATCGTATTTATAATGATATTTAATACTTAAAAACATATCAAAAGCGGAATTGTTGATTTAGGACCAATTTCTGCTTTAAAGGTCACGTTAAACAATATTGTGCTAAAACTTATGAAAACTCTGGGATGAATTTATTTTGGTCTATTACAAATTTAGGAGGCGTTCTTGATAAAATTTGCAATATACGTCAAGTTTCATTTATAAGTACTAATAACTTCTCTGCACTATATACAACCTTACAAAACTCACTTTATTGCTCTTATTAAAAAACCTTCGCTAGAGAAAATAACTACATTTTTGGCCTGTAACAAAATTAAAGCGTTTTTTTACTAATGGTAGCTTAGACAATTACACTATGCGGACTTGCCAAGACGATTATGAAGCACTCATTTTTCTATTAGATAATACTTTCGTCAAATATAGAACGACCGATTATAGACAAATTGTTGGTATCCCTATGGGATAAAACTGTTCATGTTGAGACTTTCATCCGATACTCAGGCAGATGTAATTTGAGCCTTTAATGACACCTCTCAGGGGTTAATGATAGCTAGTCTAAAGAACTTCAACTCAAAGCGAACATTTCTGGTAATGACGGTTCTTTTCTTGATTTATATCTCTCTATTGAAAATGGGGGAAATAAGAGATGATTGTAATTTTGATATTGTTAATTATCCCCATTTACATGTGGACGTTCTCCGTTCTACTTCTTATGAGGTCTTTGTTTCTCAACTTATTCTTTTCTCTAGAGCTTGTTGTAGTGTTGCGGCTTTAATATTCGTAATATGTGTATAACTAACAAGCTACTCTATCAGGGCTACCGTTACCATAAACTTCGAAAACTCTTTCAAAATTGTATTATCGTTACCCTGATCTACTTTAAAATATGAAAGTAATTTAAGAACTCTTCTGCGACAAGGACTATCACAACTTGACTTCTATTGTGATGTGATTTACAAACTTCGTAAGATCCTTGGTCATAATCACTTTTATACAATATTTATTAAACTTGTTAAATAGTTTATCAAAAGAGGTTATGACCCTATTATTTCGCAACAAACTGCATGGTTAGAGGTGAACTCATTTACAGTTCGCCAATATGCTTTCCTCTTTGATTTTGCGATTACGGACAGATTGTGGACACTATGATGACGTCTACCTAAATCCTTATAGGACCGAAATGTTTGTTGTTTGTCTTTAATCTTTTCTTGTCGTATCCTTAACCGTTTATTCTATTGTTGCTATGGCTTATGCCAAGTTATTGAATACTTACTTTGTGGCTTTCTAGGCTTTTGTTATTTTATATTATATACTCGTACATGCTCATTTATGTGTTTTACTTTTATTGCCTATTAATGCTGCCTTGTTTGTTAGAGATTATAACCTAGCGGGGATATCTTTATTCACACTGTCCCGTTTACTGGGATGACAATAGGGTTAGAGTGAGGTTTTGTGCACCCCAGAACCTGGATTAAACTCTTTTTTGCCAGTTACCGTTCCAAAGCGGTAGCCTTATTGTCAACCCTTTTGTGTTTGTGATGTCTTATTTTACCTTTTATTCATCTTTAAAGTTGTTCTTTGTTTCTGTGTGTGTCTAACTGCCGTTAAAGATCACGTTAAAATATATTGTGCTAAAACGTATGAAAACTCAGGGATTAATTTGTTTTGGTCTATAAAATATTCAGGAGACATTCTTGATAAATTTGCAATAAACGTCAAGTATCATCTATAAGCACTTATGACTTCTCTACACTATATACAACTTTACCACATCCCCTTATCAAAGACAAGCTTATTGCTCTTATTCAAAAACATTCGCTAAGGAAAATACTACATTTTTGGCCTGTAATAATATTAAAGCGTTTCTTACTACGGCAGTTTAAACAATTACACTATGTGGACTTGTCAAGAAGTTTGTGCAGCACTCATCTTCATATTAGATAATATTTTTGTCAGGTATGGAACGACCGTTTATAACAAATTGTTGGTATCTCTATGGGTACGAACTGTGCACCACTTGTCGCAGATTTGTTTTTATATTGCTATGAAAGAGATTTCATGTTGAGTGTTTCACCAGATACCCAGGCAGATATTATTGAAGCCTTTAATAACACCTCTTGGTATCTAGTTGAACATTGACAACCCTTCTTTTCTACTATGGTTAATAATATATATCCTACAGAACTTCAACATAAAAAAGCTAATATTCCTGATACTTACGCTTCTTTCTACGATTTACTTGTCCCCAGTGAAAATGGTGAAATAATTAGCAAAATTTACAAGATAGATGATTTTAATTTTTTGACATTGTTAATTATACCCATTTAGATGGGAATGTTCCCCGAACAACTTCTTATGGTGTCTATGTGTCAACTTATTCGTTTTTCTAGAGCCTGTATTCGGGTTGAGGACTTTAATATTCGTAATCTTTGCATTACTAAAAAGCTACTCCATCAGGACTACCGTTATCATAAACTGCGTAAAACCTTTGCAACATTTTATTATCGTAACCCTGATCTGCTTTCCAAATATAAAAGTAATTTAAGAACTGTTCTTCGACAAGGACTATCACAACCTGACTTCTATGGTGACGTAATTTACAAACTTGGTCATGATCATTTCCATACTATCTTTGTTAAACTTGTTAAACGGTTTACAAAAGAGGTTATGAACCTATCATTTTGCAACGCACTGCATGCTTGGTTGTGGACCCATTTACAGTTCGTCACTATGATTTCCTATTTAATTGGGCGATGACGGACAGACTGTGGACCCTATGATGACATCTACCTAAAGCCCAAAAGGACGGTGACGTTTGATGTTTGTCTACAATATTGTCTTGTCGTGCCCTCAATGGTATGTTCTCTTGTTGCTCTGGCTTCTGCCAAGTCATTGAGTACCTTCCTTTTGACTTTCTAGGCTATTTTATTTTTTGTATTGATAAATCTTTCTTTTTACGTATATTGCCTATTAATGCTGCCTTGTTAGTTAGAGAATAGTTCATGGCGTTTTTTTTTATCTACACTGTCCCGTTTTATTAGGATGACAATAGGGTAAGTTTAAGGTTTGGTTCACCCTAGAACCTGGTTTAAACCCCAGCGGCATTTTCATTGCTTTTGTGTGTGTTTGTGGTTGACTGTCGTCCTTGAATGTTACTGTTAATGTTCGATTTTTATATCCATATCTATACACACAACATACGAGTGACCAACTTCATTTTACGCGTATTCAATCGCGGTTATTTTAAAAATCCGTTGAAAAAACTATACTTTTAATATTATTATGTGACCTGAACACCTGGATAGAGTTTTGATAAACGGTTTTGTAGTGAACACCTGGATAGGTTTTTTTTAGTGATAGAGTTCTGATAAACGGTTTTGTAGTGAACCCCTGGATAGGGGTTTTGTAGCGATAGAGTTCTGATAAACGGTTTTGTATTGAACACCTGGATAGGGGTTTTGTAGTGATAGAGTTCTGATAAACGGTTTTGTAGTGAACACCTGGATAGGGGTTCTGTAGTGATATAGTTCTGATAAACGGTCGGTTTTGTAGTGTAATTTTGCCGTTTATTGGTGGGTTAGTTTCAGAAACTTATCTTTAAAACAGACTTTTTTTTTTGTCTTAGTGTACTAAATGAGGATATTTGTATATATTTTGATATTGCTCCTTTTCCAAAATTAAAATAAAAAGTATCAGTCACAAAACATTACGCATTCTAAACAATCAACAATTACAATAATGGAACATAACTGTAAGCAACTCCACAGACACAAAGGATACCGCCTTGGAACAGTCAGTGTGAAACAATCCGCTTTAGGTTTAAATCAGGTTCTAGGGTAAACCAGACCTCACTCTTACCAAATTGTCATTCCAATCAAACTGGACAGCGTAAAAAAGGGACCCCGGCTATATCTTCTTACAGTCAAGGCAGCATTTTACGCAATATAAGCAAATAACAAATATAATTATGTATATATGAAATCCTAGAAATCACAAGGTGAGTAATCAGTGATTTGGTATAACCAGAGCATTAGAATAAACCGTGCAGAGAACGACAAGAAAATACATTAACATTATATGTTACCTTAATGTTTAGGATTGAGGTAGACGTCATCATTGGAACACAATCTGTTGGTTCAACGAACAAAGAGCAAAGCATAGTGGCGAACTGTAAATGGGCCAATCACTAAACATGCAGTGCGTTTCAAAAGTGATAAGGTCATAAAAAGTAGATGTAAAAATCGAACAGAAAAAGTAGCATTAAAGGACGACAGCCAACCACAAACATACACAGAAACAAAGAACAACTTTAAAGATGAATAAAAAGCAAGATAAGACATCACACACACAAAAGGTTTGACAATAGGGCTGCCGGCTTGGAACAATCAGTGGCAAAAAATTCCGTTGGGGGTTTAAACCAGGTTCTAGCGTGTACCAAACTTCATTCTAACCCTATTGTCATCCCAATAAACGGGACAGTGTAAATAATGACAAACATAATCTCTAACAAACAAGGCAGCATAAATAGGCAAAATAATAGTAGATATAAAAATCGAACAGAAGCCATCGTCATCTTTTGGCACTGACCCTTCCAAGGCGTTAGCCCTATTGTCAACCCATGTGTGTTTGTGATGTCTTATCTTGCTTTGTATTCATTTTTAAACTTATTCTTTGTTTCTGTGTGTGTTGTTTGTGGTTGACTGCCGTCCTTGAATGCTACTTTTCCTATGGACCCTATGATGACGCCTACCTAAAGCCCATTGGGACGGTGGCGTTTGATGTTTGTCTATGATCTTTTTTGCCGTGCCCTTAAAGGTTTATTCTCTTGTTGCTCTGGGTTCTGCCAAGTCATTGAGTACCTTCATTGTGGCTTTCTAGGCTATTGTTTTTTGTATTATATTTACACGAACATATTTGTGTTTTACTTATATTGCCTATTGATGCTGCCTTGTTGGTTAGATATTAGATCATGACGGGGATTTCTTTATTTACACTGTCCTGTGTTAATGGGATGACAGTAGGGTATGTAGGGACAGTAAGTGTGAGGTTTGGTGCACCCTAGAACCGGTTTAAACACCCAGTGGCTTGTGTTGCCACTGACCGTTCCAATGCGGGAGCCCTATTGTCAACTCTTTTTTGTGTTTGTGATGTCTTTTGCATTTTTTATACTTTTGTCTTTTCGTTTGTCTGTTTGCGTGTTTGTTTCTGTGTTTTGTGGTTGACTGTCCTCCTTGAATGCTGCTTTCCCTGTCCGATATTTGTATCTTTCTTTATATCTACTTCTGATGGGAAATATTTCGCTTTCGACCTTAATCAAACACATTTATGTGATGTGATACTTTTATGTATTTATCAGATCAAAGACACTTGATTTATTATTGCCAATCACACTGTTAATAAGAATTGAGACAGATTTGTTTTGCTAATTTGCAAAGCAATCTACATTACAGAAGATTAATTCCATTTCAGAAGGAATTGACATAACGCCAAGTAAATTGATCGCTATGATGGTCGTTAGTTATATACCGCCAACTCGATGCCTGATTTAGGTCAGACGTCGTTAATGTGTTTGACTACTCATAACAAACCAGGATTTTCCATGGAACACTTGTGTGGGCTACCGTTTGATTATTTCAGCAGGTACAATCTAAGTATAACGTTTAAAGACAGGGTGTGAAATCCTTCATAGATTATGGAGCAGTTTTGTTATAAAGTGTTAAAGTTTCTGAAAAGATGCATAAAAGAAAAGGGTCATGGGTAACACTATTTTGTTTGATAAGATGAATATGTGTGTTAAGTTTCATGAACATAGGTCAAATAATTTACAAGTTATGTCCAGTTATGAGCTTCGTTCGGTTGCATTTTAATGTTTATCTGCCAAAACAAAAGTCAGAGCTATTGGACATGTGTAACAATATTCCTTGAGTGAATATGAAGATGTATGAAAAGTTTCATGAACATAGGTCAAATACTTTTCAGTTATGGCCAAGGTTAGGCTGCAGATTAACGTGTGAAGCACTGACGACGACGGACGAAGAACTAAGTGATTTCTAAGTATCTGCAATGCTACGCTGGCACAACAACAAATGTTATTTTATAATGTGAAGTAACTGAAACTATTTGCATGACACATGTTCTCACTTATAACGCGTGATCGAGTATATCTATTCGATGTATCTCTCTTCTAGATAAAACGACATGTTTTATTATAAAAACGTAAGAATATTATACGGAAGCCCTATTGTCAACTCCTTTATGTTTGTGATGTCATACACCTTGCATTTTATTTATCTTTGTAATTGTTGATTAAATCTATTCGTATTTTTGGTCGACTGTGATCCTCGAATGCTATATTTCCCGTTCGACTTATATATCTACTTTTGTTAAAATCTTAATAATATACTACTCAAAATTAGCTAAGGATCACTTCTTTGCTTTTTTGTCTGAATTTCTTGCTGGAATAAATAGCATTATTTCTATGTTACATGATATTATTTAGGGCAGTTATGATCATGTGATACAAATTGTGGAATTGTTGAAGTATCAATGAAATTAATATCGTTAGTGAGAATTAATTTCTAATAAAATTATATGGAAGAATAAAAGTGATCCTTAGCAAATTTTGAGGAGTATAACATTGTCGTTACAATGAAGAAAATAACGAATTACAGCTTAACGTTTCAAAATTACCTATAGTCTGGAGGTCACACGACGATTTTTGAGTCGAGTTCATCATTTTGCGAGGAGCATAGTGACAGGTATCGCTCGAAAGAGTAATATCTTGCCTTTTTCACTGTACCTACCCGTGTTCAGCTCTGATTTTGTATATTAAAGGGGTAATAAATACTGATAAAGGTGATCCCTTGGGATTAACAAACACAACTAAAAGGATAAAGCAGCAGACTCGGTTTTATTTAGTCTTGTCTGTTTGCGTGTTTGTTTCTGTGTTTTATGGTTGACTGTCCTCCTTGAATGCTACTTTCCCTGTCCGATCTTTTTATATTTCTATATACACTACACTACGTTTTACTTTTGGTATAAATGTATCCATGTCTGTGCCAAGTCCAGGGGGTATTTATCTAAATATATAGTACAAGCACATTGTCATTTGTATTATTTCATAAACAATAGTAATTGCACTCCTATCGCTATAGTATATAGATAGAAAATTATGTTTTGTTTTTAACATTTTATTTGAATATCAAGTGTACAAACATTCATATACCGTACATATATGGATGCATTATAGTCTACCTGCTCCTATAGTAAATTATAACTTCATTAAATCTGTGAAATGGATTTAACTTCCTTCCTGTTGTAAATTAAAAACATTAAAACTAATGTATCACAAACATTTTACACAGCTTATTACATTTAGTAACGAGATAGGTCTCCATATTGTTAGAGAAAATTTAGATTTTTCCTCTTTTGGCAAGCACGTTATGATACCTTGATTTTGAGTTACAGATAATGATTCAGAATTATAACCAAAATTAAGCGATTTAATGAGGTAGGTTCCAATATCTTTCCAGAAAAAAATATAAAATTAAACTCTAAAATCACCAGACCCTGGAGATTTATTATTTTTCATATTTTTAAGACATTTTAAGCATTCTTGCGCAGATAGTTCCCCTTTAAGGAGTTATCGATCTTCATCAATAAGTTTATTTAGAAATGGGTTATTTTCAAAAAAAAAACTCATTTTGAAATTGTGGCTCTCCATGTACTTTTGATGTGTACAGATCATCGTAAAACCTTTTCTGTTCAGTCAAAATCTCTTTTCTATTACTTGTTTCTATTCCGTCTTGTTTAATTAGTTTTGGTATACCTTTTTCTGTGTATTGCCTTTTCTCTAAATTAAAAAAATATTTAGTAGATTTTTCACCTTCTACTTTCCATTTTGCTTTTGTTCTTAAAAGATCACCTTTAATTGTTCATCTCTTAGATAGAAAATTAGACATCGCTCACACACCACTCCATCTTCCACACAAACAAAAGGTCGAGCTGATGTCTTCTAAGATGAGTCATCTACGATAATTGCTGTTATAAATGCATGCATTTGTGTGACATTATATTTCAGATGGTCACTTTCATAGGCCTGTACAAGCTATTTCAGAATTTATCACATGAAATTTTAGTTTTATGGTATATTTCATGTTCATTGGAAGCATATGTCATCCATGTCGCATGCGGTGCCATTTTGGGATGCCGTGGTGTAACTCGAAAACTGAATTCGGATGAAGACTTAGTTCGTGGTAAATTGTGCCCTAACTAGCGGGATTATATTTTCTAATCAATACAGAAGGAAGAAACATAATTTATTAGAACATAATATCAATCACATACCATCCCAGATTGAAAAAACACTTCCTGTTGAGTAAATAAACAAATAAAATCAATTGATATTACAAGTACGTTCATTAAATAAACGGGTTTAAGCGTCCTGTGTAGTTAAAGAATGAAGTTTAATCTGTATAACTTTAAAACATAATACCGTTAAAGCCGGTGGTGTGAGTCGTGAGAGGTGCCGCACCTTATATTACCTTTCATGAACAGACTCAATAAAACCGAGCCTACTACTTTTATCACTTGTTTGTGTTTGTTGGTTCCAAGAGATCCACTTTTTAGTGTTTATTGACATGCTACGGAGACTCAAGACAACACAACATACCATGTTAATCTCGCTATGATGCCTTCCCACTGAAAGGTCGTCGTTTTTATCTCTTCGGTTTATCAAGATGCCGCCGATGTATTTTTGTTACTCAGTCATGGACCGGCATTGTATTCGAAGCGATTTTGGATTAACTATCTATATACTTAAATAGTATTTCCATCTATCCAGTCATTCGGATGAAACTTAACCGAGGCATAGCTTGTTAAAATGTCCAAATAGTTTTGATTAGAAAAACATACGTCCTTTTGTCACAGCATGGACACATAGTAGCTGGTAAACCAGGAAGAATAAGGACAAGTTTGAAATACAATATGTACACACAAATATAATTTAATTCAAGCTCTTTATCCTTTACCTAAACAACTGGTCCCAAGTTATATTTAGCTATACTATAGGAGATGTTAATTGCATTTTTAAAATAAATATAAAATTTGATTAATTTAAGAACACTATCATCAAACTCATTTGTTTGTAAACAAAACGTGCATGCTTTAATTTGGTTCAATATTAAAATTGGTTACATATTTGAATATATTTCACAGTAGAATAACAGATACTTATCTTTTTGTTATAATTCGAGCATGAATATCAAGAACTTATTGCAATACAGGCATATAGATGTATGTATGTTTCTATACAAAAACATTAAGTAATCATATTTGATTAAAGTATTTCATAAAAGTGCAAATACATATATGAGTATATATATAAGCACACATAATAATATAACTGAAAGTAGTAGAAAGCGAAATACACTTCTTTATTTGAACAAACTTTTGGATTTGTTTTGATTTAGTAACCTTTAGGTTTGTTAAGTTCTGCACTTTCTCTTCCTTCTTAACATCAATTTATACATTTAACGTCCAGCATTTCAATATATTAACAACTGATTCACCTCAGTTATATTTCCTAAAGTAAAAACAATCAAATATCGTTTCTTTCACCTTCAGAAAATTCGGATATTTTAATCGTATCATGCATTCTCTTATCAAAAATGAGAAAAATGGTCCTATAGAAACCACAGCAATAAAACGCAATGGCCTCAGGTCCGCACTGCACCGCAAACCGAAATAAATGAGCATATTTAAAAAGTCAAAGAAATGGATAATACGTAACACAAATAGTGGTGAAGACAGGGTGGCCAACTTGGAATGGTAAGTAGGCAATGAGGCCTACATGTTAGCTTAAATCGATATATTTTATGCTATTATCCTTTCTTCAACGCCCAAAACAGTGTAAATAAAAGTACATCAAATCAAAGGAAAATCTCTAACAATGTCCACATCCAGATGTCGTATATATAGTGTGAAAACGTTATTAAAGATGAAACTTAAAGAAATACTGAAAAGGGGATCCCTTGGAAGCAACAGACACAAACAAGTGATAAAATTAGCAGACTCGGTTTTATTGAGTCTGTTTATGAGTGGTAATGTGTAGTGCAACACCTCTCACGCCTCCTGCACTTTTAAGCGATAGTCTACCGTAAAGCCACAAATACTGGCCTTAATGATCCCAAAGTACCAGTAAGTAATACAACTATTCATTTGTAGTCGAAATTTGTTTTGATTTTCGTCTACATCTGCTTTTTTTGCGTGAGAGGTGTTGCTTCTTTCATTACTTCTCATGAACAGACTCAATAAAACCGAGTCTGCTGCTTTATTCTCTTAATTGCGTTTGTTGCTCACAAAGGATCACCTTTATCAGTATTTATTAACATTCACACTAGCGTTCATTTAGTGCAGTGTGGCGGCTGTAAAAAGTCTCCCCGTGCTACGAATCAGTAGTGTTATTTTTACTAGTCCTTTGGGACCAACGAGCCCAATATAGGTGGCTTTGAAGTAGAATACCGCTTAAGCCGGTGCTAGAGGGCGTGAGAGGTGTTGCTTCTTTCATTACTTCTCATGAACAGACTCAATCAAACCGAGTCTGCTGCTTTATTCTCTTAAGTGTGTTTGCTGCTCACACAGGATCACCTTTATCAGTATTTTTTAAAGCGTTGCATTGAGTTATATGCGCTCAGACCGATTCACTGGCTCTTGAGCCGCAAATACTATAAAAAAAATACGATACCCCACTATTATCTATATAGCACATGGTGCGGATTTTTGTTGACCATTACACTATTTCCTACTGATGGTTCCTTCTTGTTGTACTCAAAGAAGTGATCCGAGATTGATGGATATTTTAACGGTCAGAAAATATTCCTAATCAGAAACACGAAAATCACCATTCGGTTAATCTTTTTTGAGTACAACCGGAAGTAAACATAGGAAATATTGTAATGGAAGGATTCGGCGATTTTACGTACATTTCTGTGCACATAGTGCGTTTTCGTACGAATTATGAACTAAATGTGATTAAATGGGAATCAGACCTAACAAACGGTGTAAAGGAATTGAATCAATTCGGTAATTTGAAAAAGATACAGACTTCGAAAGGAGGGTTAGTCAACTTGGTGTCCACAAAGATCCGCACCATGTGCTATATAGATAATAGTGGTGGTATCGTATTATTTTATTATAAGATCTAATATTTACAGCTCAAGTGCCAGTGGACCGATTGACGTTGAATATAAAATAGTGTTTAAGAGTTAAAAAAATAAAAACATTGACGTCATGCAGGCGCTAATAATAATTATGTTGTTAGCTGTTCTATGGGCAATTCAACATTTTAAAACAATGCATTAATGTCGTTTTATTGGACATTATTAGCATATTAAACTCCTGTGGTGATGTTATATATCATTTGGAATATCCTATGTTATTAATAGCCGACAAATAATTATATACCGAGTCTTGTGGACATTTATTTCACTAACGGCAATAGAGAATTGCAAAATTACAATACCAAGACGTTTTTGAACTTTTATGGTCTGTAGTTTTGGTTTATATTATGTTAAGTTTGTCACCTGGCTAGCCAGAGTGATGTTATTGATGCGTTTAAGAATACACCTCGGTATCTAGATGACATACTCAATATTATATAGATCCGTTCTTTCCTCATATGGGTTACTATACATTTATCCACAAGAGCCCACGTTGAATAAAGTCAACAGTTCGGATACTGAAGCAGCATTCCTTGATCTTCATCTCTAAATTTCTAATGATGTTCTTACATACTAAAAATCTATGATAAGAGAGTTGACTTCGTTAACTATTCACAGCTGGATGGCGATGTACATCGTGCTACATCATACGGGAGTTTATATCTCCCCACCTCATTCGTTTTGCTAGAGCTTGTAATGTGTTATTGACTTCAATTATCGAAATCAGTTATTACAAGTAAACCTCTCTCAGCAGAGTTTTTCGTTCTCACAAATTACGTTGATCTTTCTCAAAATTGCTACCCGCCGCAACGAAAAACTAATGAAACACCAACCATAAAACACTTCTGCGACTAGGAATATCCTCAACCCTGTATTCCATGGAGACTTCAAAGTTAAAGGGATCTGCGTGGTTACCTGACCACTTTAAAAATTAATCAGGAAGTTTGTCAGGAAAGGATACGACTACCTTAGTAATACAACACACTGCATGTTTAGTGATTGGACCTCTACAGTCAGTCACTACGCTTCACTTTTTTCCCTATGAGATGACGATACTACCTCTTGGAAGTCTATGATTGCGCTTACTGAAACACAACCAAGGGAAGGTTGGTGCATGAGCTTTCGCTCCCCGTGTTTTCTGGGTCGTACCCTATATTGGTTTTTCTCTTTGGCTGCAACTGCTGTGATTGTTCAGCACAATTCTGGATACATCCTGAGATGTTTTCTCATTTTGTATTTTATATAGCTTTAGAACAGCATCTTAGTGTTTCCTTTGTTAGTTTCTCTGGATGTGGACTTTATTGTTAGAGAACTCCTTGTGATGGAATGTAGTTGTTTGTTAACACTGTCTTGTCTATCTAGGGCGCTGAAGGCAGGTATAAAGCGAGGATTGTGTACACATAACATCGATTCAAGCTAACCTTGTGGGCATTATTGCCTGATTGGCCGTTCCAAGTCGGTAACCCTTTGTTTCACCACCCTTTCTGTTGAATTTGTCTTTTTCACTGTATAATTATATAAATATTGCTATATATCTTCATTTTTTATATATCTCGGCTCCACGCGAAGGACGTATACGATACCGTATTTCAATTATATTTGTAACATCAGCTTGGGGTCATCTTATATAAAAATACAAAGCAAGACTATTGACAAAGGCGTTGTTGATATTTCCGTGTAAAGAAAAGAATTTTGAAAACAGCAAATTTAAAAATAGAGACATGTATGTGTGACTGGAGCCACTATCGTGTTGCCTATAGTTACACAGTTCAAGGGTGGTTACTCATTAATATGTGCAGAAATTAATCATCATTCAATTAAAACTATTCAATAAAAATAATGAAACATTACGGCATCTTGTTATTAAGATATGTTTTATAAATCAAAAGCATGGCGCAAAATATATGATTTGTGTAGATTGCTAATAGTAATTTCAGCAGTACCAAAAACGTGTAACTGTATTGTCTTGTTTTCTCGACATAACATCAACTACTCATGTGGACGTTTTTGTTAGCAGATTTCCTTTGATAGTGATGTACCTTTAATTTACACTGTTTGTCAATCTGAGCGCTGAAGACAGATAATAGCGGAGTTGTGCACACTTAAAATCGGTTTAAGCTAACCAGTGGGCATATTACCTACTGACCGTTTCAAGTCGGTAAGCCTGTCTTCAACACTCTTTTATGCTGTGATATTGCCTCTTTTCATTGTATAGTTAATTATGTGGTGGTAATGCGCGAGTAGGTCTGCACTACGGTGCCATTGCGTTTGTGTGCTGAGATTTCCCTAAGGACCCATTTTTCAGTATTCATTATTAAACTACATCTTCTGAGGTTAGCATAATATAGCAGATACATCTATAAGTACCGTCTATCTCTAAATTATTCGGATCCATCTACTATCTATAAAACAAACTTTACAAAACTGATGGATGGCAAGAAACTCTTAATGTTTATTTCTATTCCATATTGCACACTCTACTCGGCGTGGGTATATTATTTTGCAATTCTTACTGGTATAAATGCTACGTATCGCCATCAGGGTCATAACGCATATGTGGTGACGCGTAATATTACTATGTATATTTGACGCATAAACCATAAGTTAATGTTATATCGATTACGGTTTAAGTTTCGGGGTAACCACCGTTTTAATACGTAGCGTAAATGATACCGTTCTGGCAATGTGTGGCATAATATTCTTATAGTTACGCATAAGCAGTTATATTAAAAGTAGATTAAGCTAACATAATCAGACCATTTCATTGGGCCTAAAGTACCAACATAGTTTTATCAATTTGTTTTTTTTGATATGGCTGAGAGAATGCTAGATTGTCATTGTTCGACTGCATTTATATTTATATGTTACTGGACATACGCCGTACAGACATGGGGAAGAAAGATACTCCATGTACCACCGCCATATGGCCATCTTCGGGATGGTTAAATAGTGTACGATTGATTTATGAATATTGAGTTCTGCTCATCACGGGGTCTGAGGGCGTCGAGCGGTCTAGCTAGATTTTCACTACCGCTCATGATAGTCTACATACAAACACCGAGACTCGCAATTAGCTATGTGATCGTTTTCGGCCGTTTCCAAGGTCCTTTAATCATACTCTTTTTTCTTAAACCTACTGTCATTAAAAACCTTAAAAAATACTTGTATAATAACTTATGTCATTATCAAGAACAACGAACCACATATATATATATATTTCAAAATGAACTCCCTGTTATATTGACACAAGAATCGAAACGAACTCATATCTTTCTGTCGAAGAATGATGGGTTTTTTAAAAACATGTACTATTTTACATTTCGCAAAT